>PVIY010006945.1:0-77501 GCA_004026745.1 Myrmecophaga tridactyla
GGTGGCCTGTGCGATGGGTGGAGGTGTGCCCTCTCCCGAAGTGACTGCCTGTCAGGGGACGTGGGCATTCTCCAGCTGGTGACTAAATTGGTCCTTGGACTCCAACTTCCTAGAAGGGGCATCGGGGTGGAACGCTCTCAAGACTGCTTTGCATGGGCAATCAGGATAAAAATAGCCCAGCAGCCTTTGGCGGGACGGACTCCTGACTGCGTAGAGGCTGTAAATCACAGCCACGTTGCATCTTCGGAATTATCGGCGCTTGCCGGGAGCATCGCCGGACACTGCTGTGGGAAGGATGGCAAAGCCCGTCTCCACGTCCCGCATCATCAGAGACAGGCTCACGAGGGGAGGCTTCTCAACTCAAGCAGTGTTCCTTAGAAGCAGCGATTCCCTTTGCCGGCCCTCCATCCCCTTTAACCACCTCTGCGAAGGCAGGCCTGGGGCGGGTGTCATTCTGGGGGTATTGATGGTCACAGGATTCAGTATCGCTGGTTCTGCCCAGGGGATTCTGCGGCGCAGTTTGGGGTGGAAACAGAAATCGCCATCCCTGCTCCACCTACAAATCTCAAGACCAGCAGCTTTCCACCACCAAAGCCTTCCAGGGAGCCGTGAGGCTGTCAGTTCTACCTTTGCTCGTGGTACCTGGAAAGCACCTGGAGGTCAACCCCCCCTGGCGCCTACTCACTGCAGGGCCTCGGGCCCGTGGCTGCATCCCTGGATCAGACTGTTTTCACTCTGCAAAATGCCATGCTAAATTAGGTTTGCACATCTCATCTCTTCGCGGCAACATCTACCCAAGGGTCTTGCGGTATTTTCTTTGCAAAAATAGGCTTGCAACTTATTCCAAAGGCTTAGGAACATCAACGTTTAAAAAAATTAATTCTAGAAGTTGAAGCCATATTGACATTTAAAAAGGAGGGCTTTTAAGTTTGGCAGGAGACTTGAGAAGTTAAGAGAAGGAACTTTCAGCGCCGTTCAGGTTGCTTGTGTTTGTTAGTGGGGTTCCTCGCCTGGCAGGAGCCGTCCACCTGTGGCCTCCTCTACTGCTGAGGACCATCTCGGGGGGTCTGGAAGTCAACGACTGTCTACAGAGGGGGAGACTGGGGAGCAGGTGCCTGGCCCTCATGGTTTCTTGAGGAGTCCGGCTTGTGACGGCATTAACTCAGCGTGGCCACCTCAGGCCCCTGGCGGCAGCATAGAAACAGCTCAGTCCTTAGGGCAAGCCCCTTTGGTGCAGTCTGTGAAATGAGAGTCATCTTTTAAGGGCAATTAGAGCCAACCCTTGTTGAGTGTTTGCTGTGATCCACTACCATAGCAAGCTCTTTACATGGACTATCGCCTTAATTCTCACAAAACTGATGTGACAGGGTGGTGTGACAGTGGCTCAGTGGCAGAATTCTCACCTGCCATGCCAGAGACAGTTCCCAGAGCCTGCCCATGCAAAAAATAAATGATGTGACAAAGGTACTACTGTCACCAACCCCATTTATTTTACCTTGGGGGAAACTGAGGCACAGGAACGCGAAGGGACCTGCCCAAGGTCACCCAGCTAAAATATGAGGGAGTCAGAATTTGGGCCTGTCGGTCTGTCCCAAGCTCGGGCTTTCACCCCTGCATGCTGACATGATGGTTGGGAGATGCTAAGGCAGTAACAAAAAATGGAAAGTTTTAACAATAGCCTATAATTTAAAAAATATATGCAGCACCCCCACTCCCAAGAGTTTTCAATAAGAAATTAAAATGTTGCATCATGCTACTTTATTGTCTATAAAACTGAATATTCTATTGAACCTGGAGCAAGATAAATAGTTTTGAACATTGTTCACAGACAGAAATTTGACATTTGGAAAAAAAAATCACTGGATTGCTTTATCAAATCCAGCTTTCCTTTGCTACTGGATCCTGAAAAAGAAAAGAAAAATGTAGAGCCGAGGTCACATCATTCTCAGAATTGAGATGAGACCCACGGGTGTGTCATCATGTAACATATTTTAAAAATTATGCTTCAGTGTGACCTGTCGTAAATGCCCAGAACTCTTTTCCCATGATCAGTACGTATAAGAGTTGTTTCTGTTGTAGCTAATTAAGCCATTAGGTTCGTGCAAATGTTGTGGCTTTGGTGAACGTCCTCCCCTTGTTTCTTCCCAGGGTGAGTTGGGGGTTGCCGGGGTGCAGCTCAGGACAGCCCAGCCTCCCAGCCCTGGAGCCCCACCGTGCAGAAGCAGAGAGGCCCAGAGCTGCCTCACGCGAGGACTTCACGTCCACATCGTTCCCAGTGAATGCTCCAGGTCACCAAGCACCCATGCATGGAGGGAACAGCTCTCCTTCCCATCTGGGACTCCTGGGTGTCCCCCAGCATGTCAGGCTGTTTGTCCCTCATCCGAGGGGCCAGCTGAGACGTTGTGGAGGAGCGCTCATCCCTGCCACCCCAGCCGCTGGCTACAGCGCACCTCCAAAATGCTGGGCACGGAAGCCAAGGCTGCTACGTCTGCCCAGGAGCCCGCGGGAGAGGTTCTGGGGCTGGGAGGGGTCCTGGGGGTCCGAGAGCAGGAAAGGCGGATCTTCAGTGATTCCACGTGGCTCCTCTGCTTTGAACAATGGCCCCTCTGGCTGCTTCCCACTCATCAAAGGAAAGGCGGGCCCAGGCAGCTGTATGATATGTGCTTGGATGAGGAAAGCTACAATACACTGACCTTTGGAATATTCTAGTGGCCACTGTGTTCCAGGTTCCTTCCATTTCTTGGCTGAAAAAAATAAAAGAGGCGCTCCTACAGACAATGAGTCAGAACCGCCTGGGGCCTCTTTTGCTCAGATCCCCCTCTCCTGGGCCCTGAAGCCTTGGCCAGCTCCCGTGGATGTCAGAAGCCTCCTATGGGGAGGACAACCCCCTGGCTTGCCTATGGGTCCCCTGTGGCCATGCTCCAGGGTCCCTGGATGCTTGGAGGGCCCTGACACCGTCCCCTCTCCTCTGCCACCTCCACTCCTTAACCCTTTTAATCCCACAGGAGGATCCGCAAACCATCCATCCCAGGACTTCTGAGCCTGAAGACATCGGAGAGCCACTGTTTCTCAAAGTACTTCCCAAAGAACAGCCCACCAGCAGGCCATGCAGTAGAGTGGGCAGGGGGTGGGGTGGGAAGGGGTTCCACGGTCAAATAAGTCTGGGAAACATGATTAAGCCAAATTAAACTGGTTGTTTCCTGCAGGGCTTCTGAGAGCTTTAACAGGCTACAGTGAATTGCAAATCCTGGAGAATATTGAGTGTGGGTTTTTTTTTCCTATCTTCTTTAATTTTTGCAGAGTCTCTTTGCATCAATGGCCCACAGAATGCAGTCTGGGGAGCACTGATCTAGTCTAACTTTTCTGATGCAAACAGTGAGAGTCCAGGAGTGGGCTGTGCGCGCGTGAAAACAGCCAGTGGAAGGCGGATCAAAATCTAAGATAGAACTCTTCTGGCTCCCTGACCTTTTCAAGAATTGCTCGTGTCACCTGGGAAGGGGGAGGCTGGAGCCTCCATGCCTCGTGCAGGTGCATTTGGGGCTACGTACCCTGCACCCTTATGCTCAGGAACACAGGCTCAGACCCTGGGGTGCACCCGTCTGGTCATCAGCAGAGCCCCCCCACCCCACCCCTGACCCCCCCAGACTGATGGTGTTCTCCAGTCTGGGACCCTTTCCCATCCAAAACTTGGGTTTGCCTGCAGGGATTTTGACCGAGAATCATGCTCTAAGTGTGTGGGAGAATCCCCAGAAGTAATCAGCAATTTACCATGGGGCCTGGGCTGCACTGATTCTGCAGTGACTCCCCAGGCAGGGTGGCAGAAGCGAATCAGCATAAAGAAAATAGAGAAGAGGAAATGCATTATACCCTGAAAAGGAAAAATGGTCGTCCCAGGTTGACCGCGTGATTCTGCAACATAAAAGCACAGACGTTAGGCATTCCCCCCGAGGTCTTCCTGAAATGCATTTGGCAGCAGTTTCCAAAATGTGAGCCCCGGACCCACCCTGAGAACTTGTAACAAATGCAAATTCTTGGGTCCCACGCCAGACCTACGGGATATGTGGGTGTAGGGCCCGGCCAGCTATATTTTAACAAGTCTCCCAAGCAATTCGAAGTGTGAGCAACCCTGGCACAGCGGCTGGGTGCCCCCCGCTGAAACCTCTCCCCAAGTTTGGACCCAGGAAGTGCTAGAGCAGATGGTCCAGCCGATCATTTCCAGGGTTGGAGATGAAACATTCCCAGCTGGAGGCATTGTCCCCTGAGTCCTTCCTGCCCCAGGGCCAGCCCAGGGACACCCCCAGTTCAGCACCTGGCCTCAGGGAAAGCGCTAAATCATGCCTGGAGTTCAGTTCCTGCCAGGAGTCGGGGGAATGCCCCCAAGGAGGCCAGGCCCCACACCCCTCCCTGTCCAGTTCCCGTAGGTCTTTTTCGAGGGGTGATGTCTCCCACAGGGCTTACGTACCTTCTTGGCTGCAGCCGCCCCCGGAGCCTGTGAGGGAATGAGGCACACATTCATTCAACAGCACCTCCTCCCCGAGCCTCGCAGCAGCCCTGCCTGCCGCCTTCCTCCACCACCCTGTTCCATCCTAAGATGCTCAGAAGTCAGGTGCCCAAAGACAGTTCAAGGGAACTGCTAAAAGTTCCAAGTTTCTGTTATGGAAGGCAAACGGGTTTTCTTGCCTTGAATTACCACTTGTGCCATTGCCTCTAAACTGGTCCCTGGTTTCGGCAGGTTTGCAAGGAGAAGCCATTTTCAGCTTCTTCGGCTTGATTTTTTGCTCTGTGGCTCAGACCTAGGAACGGAATCAGCCTCAGATCGGAAGGCTGTGGCCAGCAGGGGACCGAGGGGACAGCTGCCGGTGCAGAGGCTGGCCAGCTGCAGGCTCTATGCGAGACCAGCGGGTGCCCCGGACACTTGGAATTCTCAGAGCTAAGTCCTGGGAGAGTCCTGGGCAAAACCGGGACCTACCTGGGCTCTTGGGCTCCAAAGGAAGCTTCCCACGCTCTGAGAGGTGGCCCAGGGGCAGGGCGATGGGAATTAGAGGGGACCCCATCAGGGCAGGTTTGCCGGCACAGCCTTGCAAACCTCACAGATACGGGGTCATGGGGCTGCATACTGAGGCTTGGGGAAGCTCGGGAACTTGTGCAGTCAGGCGACTGCAATTGTGGCCCGTGCTTCCTCTCCAGGTGGAGACTGAGATGACTTAAGGAGAGAGGGAAAAGGAGCCCCAAGGCAATGACGTGCAGGGACCACGGTTAAATGAACGTTTGGCGGCACAAAGAAACGTGGAATAAAAGCGCACATACTCGCCGCAGCATTCTTCTCCCGTGGGTAGCGAGCTTTGCAGCCAGGAGCCTCAGAGGGGGCGCAGGAGGAGGCTGCAACAAGGAGACGGGGTGAGGCCGGAGCTGAGCCCAGCAATTCAGACAGTACACCCAGATGGCAGCACCAGCAGGGCATTTTAAGAGCCTGGGGCAATGTGCATTGCTTTCAGCTCCCTTCCCTTATGAATGGGTTTAATTTTCAGAGTAAAATCCATTTCAAGAGTCTAAGCGTGAGATTTTATGTTTTCAATAAAAAACTGCTTGCGTGATAGCAGGTTTCAATTCCAACTCGTTGCTTTCAAGCAGTCCCTTGGGGTTAAGTCAGACTGCTGCCTGTGTTGACCCCAAGCATTCTTTCTGTCCTTCTAGAGGGCAGTGCGCTGCCCCCAAAGAAACATGCCCCAGACAGGTTCTTTCTCTTTCCGTGAATGTGGGCAAGGGGGAAGGGCAGCATCCATGACTCTGTCTGTATGCCTATTAATTTTCCTGTACTTCCTATCCATGCTTGCCCACTAGAATTAGGCACATGCACTCCTGGTCCATTTCTCTCTGAATTCTCTCTGAGACTAAAAGTTAATTTGTGTCGCAGACAAAGTTTATCTTTTTCCTTTCCCTGCCCTTCCTCCCTTTGCAGCGTCCACGGCCCTTCCTGGTAATGTTCCATCCTGACCTGAGCCATTCCCAGACCTGTATAGACTACGGATGAGTTTTTGCCTTTTAGGAAAAAACAAAGTCCTTCTCCAGGTATTTAGTTTTTTACAGGATAGTCTGGAAGACTTGAGAAGCCTTCATTATATATAGATAAATGACTTTCTATGGTGGGATGTGGCACCTGAATTAAAAATTTTATTTTGGGACCTTTCCAGTGTTCCTCAGATCACACCCCAAGAAATTCCCCTACCCAGTCTGCAACCCAGGGTGACTCAAGCCAGTGGTAAGAATGCTGGAGGCAATGCCTGTTATTCCCACAGCAGGGACCACACAGTTGGGAAACACACACATCAGTGGCTCACTCCTGGGGGTGGGTGCTTTACCTTCCACAAAGTACTTTCCAAAATTCAAAGACAGAAGGTGTTAACGGGACAATGCAAACAGAGCACAGTGATTTACCAGGCCCTTCTCTGTGCATCTAAGCGCATAATTACAAAGTTATTTTTCTATTTCCGTCATTTTATTCTCTTAACTTTTCCCATCTGTCAGTCACCTGCCACCACTCCCAACCCAGAAAGGGAGACAGAGAGAATTCCTACAGCTGGGAAAAAGCACCCAGGAAGGAAGCCATCGCCCAAAGCTGTCTGGAGGCCCCTACTCTTATTTGTACACGCCAATGAACTGGGAGGAGAGAAAAAGCATGCAGAGAAGAGTCACGCATGCAGAAAGATGGCTGCATAAAATACTGACCTCAGTTTTTATTGGATGTTCTGGCCCCTGAGTTCTGGAGTGGTGAAATAAAAACTAAATGAGAGAAAATGAAAGCAATTTTAGTACTAAGCATCACAGGCCCTAAAAGTGGAAGTTGCAAGCACTTATTTCTAGGGCATATGGTACTCACCCTTTTGTATGTGTCTTGATTATCCTAGAAGGAGAATTGTGAAAGTAAGTCGTGCAAACTGTTATTGGGGAAAGTGGCTGGTGAGGTTTTTCAGTTTAAGTCACACCATGGGCCTCACCTGAATATTATTAAGTACATTGACGATCAAAAATAAATCCCTCCATTACACAAATTAATAAGAGTGTAATTGATGCAGGAATTTTAAAAGAAATTGCTGGCAATACATATTATTTCAAAACTTCATTTAATTTCATCATCTCAATCTTTGGCAGAAAAGAGGTATCTTATGATTCAGAGAAGTGATGCCCTAAATCAATTTCGAGATAACCATCCAACTGGAATCAAACTACTATTGCAGCCTTTAATTTGCTGCTGGGTATATATCCTCGAATCCAGTGCTTTTAGGATGGCTTCTAATTGACAACACTTCTGTGTTTTCCTGAAGCCGTCTCCATGAATTGTCACTCATCATTCAGAAAGTCCAACTTCTTGCTCCTAACTCCTTGTTGGAACCTCATATTGCCCTGTGTGCATGGATGACAGCCCCGGGGGAGGTATTTCTGCAGTATATCGGGCTCAAGGACCAGGCAATGTGAGGCTGTGAAGTCGTCTTACAGAAGTCATCTTACAAAACCAATGGATTTTACATAATCACTCAGGACAATCACTGTGTAAAGCCTTCTAATATACTCATCCCTTGCCACGCTGGAGACCCAGGGTCGATTCCCAGAGACTGCCCATGTCAAAAAAAAAAAAGATATATAATATGTTCCTCCTGTAATATTGATCATTTGCATCTCCTCCACATTTAAATATTCTTGAATTATCTCAAACCTCCATCAAAACTGAAATTAGATTGCTAATAGCATTTTTAATTCTGTTGCTGTGAATACAATGACATTTTCCTACAGTCTTCATGGAGAGCTTTTGCAGTATAAGCAAATGGCATCTGTGCTTCCTCACCCCTTCTCCCTCTTGTGCGCACACACGCTATAATTAATCACATTACTGATAGCAGAGGCTCTGGGGGAAATGGACTATTTCCTTATAATCACCATTTCTAAAACCAAAAGAAATTATTTACTATTTTTATAGCACCCACTCTTCCCGTCAGAATCTGTCCACAATAGTGTGTGTGTGTGTGTGTGTGTGTGTGTTTATGGATACTTATGAAGTAAGCAGTGTTTTGTTTTTTTTTTTGTACCAGGTTCATCGATTTTATAGTGTTATTTTTCAGGCCAAGAAACAAGGAAGATGGAATATGTTTATCCTGATGCTAAATACTTCTCTCAATACTTCATATGCACCTTCTTTGTTTTATTTTTTTTCTCCTGAGGGAAAAAAATATATTTTTTAAATTTGACTTATTTAGCTTGCTTACTATGCGCTTCCCCTAACTAGAATGCACGCTTTGTGAGGGCAGGGTTTTTGGTCTGTTTTGACCACTCTTGTACCCCAGCCCTGGCACCTGACTTGCTCTCACGAGATGCATGTTTTGGGAAGAGTGAGTCATAGGGCTTCTTCCCCATCTAAACTTTACCTGGCCCCATATGGTGACCAGAAGCACAACACTTGAAGAGTTTCTTTAAGGCTGGAACTGCTTTCTGAATTGTCTCAAGATAAAACTCCCCAGGAGCACAGACCTTAGAAGCTGCCGGAGGCGGGAGCTGGAAAATTCGTCCCCAACATTTGGTGGAGGAGAGAACCAGAGCCCCGGCAGGGGAAGTGATTGGTCCAAGCTCATCCTTGGAGGCAGCAGCAAGGCTAAGAGAAGCCACTGTCTCTCTGTCAATAGCTTAAAAATATTGGTAGTTTTGTTCCCTGAGCAACTTCTTCCTCTCCTGTGCTTGAAAATGGTGACTAGGATCAGGTTTGGGAAAATGGAGGAGATGGAAGGAAAATTCATTCCAAGTATGTCCTGCACTTAGGGGCAACTCATCACCCAATTTACTACGGCAGGCAGCCCCCAGGAGAGCCATCCTCCACTTCAGCTTATCGGGGCCCAGGCTGGGGGTGGGGAATGGCAAACAGGGAGAACCCTGAGATCTCAGCTAGAGTATTTGCTCTGGGTTCCAGGGTTGTAAAGGTTATTTCTGCATATGATAAATGACAATCGTCTTCAAGCATGTGAATTATTGTAAACTGCAAACAAGGAGACACAGGCATGATATACTTATGAAGTTTGAGAGAGAAAGCCATAACTGAGTCTTTTTTTTTTTTTTCCACATGGGCAGGCACCAGGAATCGAACCCGGGTCCTCCGGCATCGCAGGTAAGCATTCCTGCCTGCTGAGCCACTGTGGCCCACCCTATAACTGAGTCTTGAAGAAGGGAATTAATTGTTTCAGGAGACAAAAGCCACAGCTAACACCTTCAGGGCTGCTATTTTGCTATGTTCTGGCCACTGTTGAAAGCACTTCACAAAGAATAAGGCAATGAATTCCCTGAGAACATTCTGAGGTTGCTGCAACTATTATCCCCCTTTGCTACAGGTGGGCAGTTGCAAAATTTGTGCTAGAGCTGGGATTTGAACCAAAGAAGTTTGGTTTCAGAGTCTGGGCTTTTGACTCCAGCCTGAGAAGGAGGCAGAGGCATTTCTGGCAAAGACATAAAGGGTGTGGTGCATCTGGGGACCAGAGAGAAGCCCAGCGTGGCCGGAGAATAGTGTAGGGGTGGGAGGGGGAGAGGGGCAGGAGGAGATGGCTCCAGGGGAAATGGTCAGGCTCCATGCAGAGACCACCCCCTTGTGCTTTGATGGAATCAACATTTACTTTGTATCCACTGAGATATTTCATGTTGCTATAGTTACTGTTGGGCCCTTTACGTAAGATCTACTAATATTTTAGGTCTCATCCTAGATATCAAGTTGCAATATATGATACATCATGACAGTAACAGCTAATTTAATTATGTGTATGCATATATGAGTATGATAACTGAGAGAATACACATGAACTTTTGGTATTTCTATGGTAATTTATATTCAAGGGATTCACTTGCTATTTCCTGGGAGTATGTTTTACCTACACACAGCATTCTCCTGTGCCTAGCAAAACAGTGTATTGATTGTGTATACCAACTGTATATAAACATACTCAAAGATATAGCTGAAAGAATTATCATATATATTAATATATTATTATTACCTTAGGTTGGCTAGAAAAAGTTGCCCACTGACTCAAACAGTATGCCAGCAGTAAAAAATTAATGCAAATGAGTCAAAGATAAGATAGAATTATATTACAAGACATTTAAAATTCTAAAATTGTCCCTTTTTAAAAATTTAGCATTATCTTCTTACACAGTGGCTCTGAATTTCAGCA
Source organism: Myrmecophaga tridactyla (assembly GCA_004026745.1). Classification (NCBI taxonomy): domain Eukaryota; kingdom Metazoa; phylum Chordata; class Mammalia; order Pilosa; family Myrmecophagidae; genus Myrmecophaga; species Myrmecophaga tridactyla. Next base: position 10,200 of record PVIY010006945.1, read on the forward strand.
CATCTTGCAGGATGCTTTAAATGAGGCCATGGAAAATGGCAATAGTGAGTTACAATGGTAGGCCAAGAATTTAACCTTAAAATCCAGCTTCATGTGAACATGATCCAGGCCCAGACAAATTAAAGCCACCCATTACTGAATAAGAGTACCTACCTCCCACTGCGCAATACCCCAGCCATTTGGAGGCTCAGCCACAGGTTGAGAAAACCTTACTGTGAGAAACCATAAAATATCAATTAGGAGAAAAGAAGTCAAAGCATTTACTTTTAAACCTTTACCAGAAAAAAAAATTAATGCAGAGATTATATTAAAACAATAAACCAGCAAAGAAAAGTACAAAAGAGACCAATGGGATGATAAGATATGACATAGTGCTGTTAACAGTATTTGCAAAGAAAACAAACTTTTACCTACCACTAGCAAGTCAGAGAATTGTACTAAAATTAATTTTAAATGACTTCATTGGCTGTGGATTGTAGTATAGGATTTAGCATTTCATGAAAAAAGGAAAAATACCTAGGACAACTTAATTTGCATTTTGATGGAATTTATGAGGATGAAATATGAGGAAATAATTTCAACAAAGTATGTGTATCAGAATCAGTTTTGGAACTTTTAAGAAATACAAATACCTGTTTCTCTGCAAAGTCAGACTTTTCAGGGGTGGGGTCCTGGGGAAAATTTTTACCAGCAAGCAGCTGGATGCTGCCTTCTGACCTAAACATTGACCTTTTTCTGACCTAAATGAAGGCCTCATCTCATTCGCCTGTAATATAACATGTGGACGAATAAAGAATACTTTAGTTGACAGAATCAACTGAGTAGGTTGAAACTACCAAGGTACTTAAATAGGTGTAAATATAAAGCCCTGTACTTAGATTTAAAAATATAAGACAGGGAATATCTGTTTCAAGAGTATTTTTTTAAAAGACTTCCCTGCCAGCTGTTATGGTCCAAGGAAAGGATGAGATAATCTTGTGCTATAATCAAATAATTACATTATCCAAACCTTGAAAAGTACTAGTCCTTCTTGATAGGAAATGGGACAGAGTTAAGAGAAGTGAGCATGGTTTTCTCTGGCAAAGAGAAACATTTGGTAGTGTATGTGAGCTGCCTTCAAATATTTTGAGAACCGTCAAAAGCATTAGTCTGTATCTGTGCATCCCCAAAGAACAGAACTAGGGCTGATTAGAAGTTACATGTGAGCAGATTTCAGCTCAATATAAAGATGTTTTTGATAATTGGCACCTTCAGAAATGCACCACAATTCAAACCAATTCTGTAAGGATTTATTGGGAACCACTTTCTAAGGGTTCTTGTTAGTACAAAGATAAAGATGATAAGGAACCCACCTCAAAGAACTTAAAATCAAATAGAAAAAGGGAGGTGAATATCAATGTATGGACAGAGAAATAAAAGGAAAACCATTTCCAAAAGTGTAATATAGACAAGATTCTGTTGGAGCCCAGAGGAGGCAACTACTGTTTGCCTTAGGTAATGAATTGGGTGTCCCTGAGAGGAATCAAGTAAAACCTGGAAAACCTTCTGCAGGGAAATTATAGACAGGAATCTTGCCCTCCTGAGAGGTCAGACTCCATAACCTTAATGGTTCCTTGCGGAGCCTGTATCCTGTGTTTTCACTGCAGGTCATGAAAGAAAAAAAGCAGACATACCTTCTCTTTGAAATTTATATTCAAAGAGTTTCTACTCCCTTTAGTAAAAATTCTGATGGACAAATCTAAAACTTTCAAACAGTGCTTGTTTCCGACCGTAGCTCTTCTGCACGCCTCCTTTCCTTCCATCCTCTGGCCAGCTAGCTGGAGGAGACGGTCACAGTTTGGGGCCGGCACCCACCCTGCTTCCCACACGCGCACCGCTGCTCGGACTGCGGCGAGGCTGCGCCCGCGCCAGGTCAGCACCTCGGACAGAGCCCAGCCCAAAGAGGCGACCTCCGGGCAGCCCTCGGACAGGCTTGGAGAAGATCGGAAAAGACACCATTTTTCCTGCGAGCGCCCTTTCCTCTCCCCTCTTTTGCTCCCTCCAATTCCTAGTCTTTGGGACTGTGAGCTCAATCTTACTACCCGTGATCTCCCTTCAGAATTCTGGGCGCACAAATGGCTAAGTTGGGATTGTCCCCCGACTCTTATCAGGAGCCTGCCTCACTGCTCACATTTTCAGCAGCGCATCCCCGAGGCACCCCTGGGACAGGAGCTCTTTAAAGACAGTCCCACAGGGAAAAGCCGTCTCCTTTGGTAAAAGGCTGGGGCAGGGAACTCTGCTCACCATATGCTCAAGTTGGAGACAACTGGGACGCCAGGTAAAGTGAGAAAGTGGAAATGGAGGTAGGTCTGGGGAGCAAAGTTCTGTCCTGAAGGATTGAGGTCTATCTCGGTCTTTCTGAAGTGCTCAGGCCGGTGGGGTCTGGTTGGGGTGTTCCCTTACCTGAGGAGCTAATCTGTAACATGCAGAAGCAGTAGACGACCAAGATGAAAGAGAATGGGGGAAGATGTTTCATCCTCAGAGTCCAGTTCCTCTCTGCTGGCCACATATGTGTGCCACAAGGACAGGAGTTGATCATTTCCCCAAGTTCCCACAGGAAGAGGCAACCTTCTGCTCTGTATCTGGCCAGGCAGGGAGGAGAAGTTGCCTTTATTTGCAGCGCCTGGAGCCCATTAGCTGAGCACCAATCAGCTTTGCACAGGAGGACCTGGCTTTCTCATAAATGTCACGCTGAGCCTTTATTCGTAGAATAATATCCTCCTCGTGTGAGCATTATGCAGAGTCATCTTTTTCAACCCAGCAATAAAAATAAAAGTTGGAGAGTCATAATTGTTATTTTATAGTGGTTTGAAAAAGAAAGATTTCTCCTATTTTTTAAATCACAAAACTGGACAGGAATCTATAAACTCTTGCATGATAAGAAGCTGTTTATTTTCCACCATTTACAAATTTTTGGTGCATTTGAGAAGAAAAATGTTGAAGTCCTGGATATAACATTACAATAAGCCTAAAAATTCCATTAGTTTTTCTTTTTTTTAAAACCATGGTTGGAAATTGCCTCTTTAAGGTTTGTATACATTCAAGTTAAATATTTCTAATTTAATCAGAATTGAAGAAACCATAACCATGTTGTTGTTTAATAATAAAAATAAAGTGGCTCCATCTAATAAGCTTCTGAAGGTTGGGATTTGTTTTAGGCATTTCATATAATGGATTATTTCATGTAATTCTCAACACTTAAACAAACCTGTTTAAGTGCAGTATTAATGTCCTAATTTTATGAATGTGGAAACTGAGGCTGAGAGAGGTTAAGGAACTTATCCAAAGTCATATAGCCATCAAAGATGCAAAGTAATGTGGACCCAACTGTAGGTGACCCAGTCACATTTATAACAGTGTGCAATATTCATTAATTCTTTCTGAAAAGAACTTTCTAGAGATGAGATGTAGAATAGGAAAAAAGAGAAAGGATGAAGTCTGCTATTCCTGCAAAAGGTTTGACATATATGGCATATATAAAATAAATGTCTCTAGTTTTTGTTTCACTGGCATAAATGTAATGTTTGCTCTTGTAGGTATGAGAAGATTAATGACTCATGTTGAATGCTTGCTATGTGCTTTAAGGGTGGTAAGACTTTCCCTAAGTCATCTCATTTAACTTTTTAAGTGAAAGAACTTTTAAATTAAAATAACTTAGGTAGGAGTTGCTCAGAAGGGACTATTTATTAATAACTTGGAATGTAGTATTTCATCAAACTTTCTCTAATTCATAATAGAGTGGTGATTATGAGCTGCTTTGTAGCCATAATATTTTGTCTACTTCCTTGGATTGGCAAGAAATAGAGATTTCTTTTTCTTATAGTATTTATCAATTTGGTTCAAAGAGAATAACAAATGCCTTTATGTTTTTATTTTCCAATGTGCTTGTTTTTTTGTATTTTATGAATTCTATTGAGATATATTCACATGCCATATAATCATCCAAAATCACATCATCATATAGTTGTGCATTCATGACCGCAGTCAATTTTAGAACACTTGCATTATTCCAAAAATAAGAAATAAAAATAAAAAAGAACACCCAAAACATTTCATACCCCTTTCCCTCCTATCATTTATTTTTTGTCTGTATTTTCTTACTCATCTGTCCATACACTGGATAAAGGGAGTGTCAGTAACAAGGTTTTCACAATCACATGGTCACACCATAAACTATATAGTTATACAGTCATCATCAAAAATCAATTCCACTGGAATACAGTTCAACAGTTTCAGGTATTTCCTTCTTACTATTCCTATAGAAAGGAATATCTATATAATTTATAAGAATAACCTCCAAAATGCTTTCTCAACTCAATTTGAAATATTTTGTTTCAGTTCTTATTGCCCTTTTGGTCAAGAAGGCTTTCTCAGTCCCATGATGCCAGGGCCAGGCTCATCCCTGGGTATCTTGTCCCACATTGCCAGGGAGATTTACACCCCTGGGAATCGTGTTCCACATAGGGAAGAGGGGAGAGAGTTTATCTGCAGAATTGCTTAGAGAGAGAGGCCACATCTGAGCAACAAAAGAGGTTCTCTGAGGTGACTCTTAGGCATAATTATAAGTAGGCTTAGCTTCTCTTTTGCAGAATAAGTTTCATAGGGGCAAAATTTCAAGATCAAGGGCTTGGCTTATTAAATTTGTAGTCCCTAATGCTTGCAAGAATATCAGGAAATCCCCAGGTGGGGAAGTTTAATATTTCCACATTTTCCCTTAGTCCCTCAAAGGGATATTGCAAATACTTTTCAAATTTTCTTCCCAAATTACTCTGGAATGTATCAGGGAATATTATATTAACTTCTATAAAATAGCAAGATTTCATTCCTTATTCAAGGATCCATGTAATTATGTTGTTGGAATAAACTGACCATACAAGTTAAATTAGATAGTGTGTTACAGAAAATATGAAATTTGTACCAAATAAATATTTCTTCCTTTGGTTTCACACAGAAGTTAAAGTCTTAAAATACAGTCAATGTCATCCTTTATCCAGTATACTGACTTACCTTAGTCCTAACCAGATCGGCTTCATTCATATCTCTAATTGAAGTCTGATCTCTTTCTCAGCTTCTTTAACAGTTGCTGTGTCAGTTAACGCTGACTTTCAGAGCTGCAGCACTCTAGCTCTCAGTCTCACAGATACCCCACGGTCCAGGGAATGACCAAGTTATATACAAAGAATTCAGCATCTCAGAGTTTAGAAATAACTGTTAAAACTCAGGAATAGATGCGACTGCTGTAAGAGCTTACAATCTAGGAACCTTTACAATAAGCCTTATTGAATTTTCCATACTCCTTAATCATCGATTGCCCAATCTCTGCCCACATTCTATCACTTGATAACCTATGCTCTCAAATTCAATTTTCAGAGTTTGCACATTATGATTAGTCCATATTAGTGAGACCATACAATAGTTGTCTTTTTGTTTCTGGCTTTTTTCACTCAATATAATGTCCTCAGGCTTTGTTCACCTAGTTGCATGCCTCACAGCTTCATTTCTTCTTGCAGCCACTTAATATTCCATTGTATGTACACAGCAAAGTTTAGCCTTCTGTTCATCAGTCAATATACCCTTAGGCCACCTCCATCCATAGCAAATCATGAATACTGCTGCCATAAACACCAGTGTGTAAATATCCATCTGTACCCCGGCTTTCAGTTCTTCCAAATATACACCTAATAACGGGTTGCAGCATCGTATAGCAACCTTATGCTTCGCTTCCTGTGGAACCACCACACTGCCCTCCAGAGGGGCTGCACCATTCTCCTTCCCTACAGATGGTGAATAGGCACATCTCTCTCTCCACATTTTCTCCAGCACTTGCATGTTTCTGTTTATTTGTTAAACTGTTTTATTCACACATCATGCAGTCCATCCTAAGTAAACAATCGATGGCACCCAGTATAATCACAGTTACACATTCACTACCACAATCTATATGAGAACATTTCCATTTCTTCTGCAAAGAAAGAAGAGGAGAAAAAATGAAGAGTAAAAATAAATAAATAAAAAGGTGAAACAAGAACACCACCAACAGTCCCACATCCCTCCCTTATATCCCCTCTCTTATTGAAATTTAGCTTTGGTATATATTGCCTTTGTTACAGTTAATGGAAGCGTATTACAATGTTACTGCTAACTATGCGCCCTAGTTTGCATTGATGGTATTTTTTCCAGATACCATGCCTTTTCAATGCATTGCAGTCTTCCAACCTTTCACTTACAAATGTCATTAAACACCAGATAGAGATTGTATCTTTTGTACTGAATACTGCCTGACAGCACTGCCTGGAAACAAGCCTCTACTCAAAGTAAAAAAAAGATGAATGAGTGCTGTATAGAGCATAAACACTTAGCCACCTGCTATAAACACAACTTTTCACAGACACTTCCCACACACACTCACACAAGTTGTGACAGCTCCAATAAGTTCAATCAAAAGTACTTTTTGAACATATGGTCCATGTCCAGCAGTGATCTACTTGTTATTTATACAACATACATTTTTCAAATAATCCTCTGTAATGATTTGAATTTGTATCGAGTATATATATTTTTGCATATTTTGACCACTTCATTTCTCAGATATTCAAGAAAAATGCAAGCATTACTTTTAATGTTAATTAATAAATGTCAAAAAGCCTTATTTAAATGCTAATTAATAGGAAAAAGCAAATCTGCACTCTATCTCTTTCAACAGCATATAGGGATTTACAGCCAATTCATTAGAAAAAAATAAAATAGGAGATTTAAAAGTTAAAAACCCTGGAAACTCTCATTGTTTTCAAATGATATGATTATTTCCCTAGAAAATCTAACAGAACAGTTGGCGTATTATAAAATAAATAAAAGTTTAGCAAAATGGCTAAATTTAAAGAAAACTATTTTCAGGAATCCTTATATTCCAGGAAAATGAATTAGAAAATGTCAGTAGCTTAAAAACTGAAACACTGAGGGCTAATGAAAGCATAAATGTGAACACACATGAGAAAAAGAACCAGAAAACTTTATAGAACCAGCTGATCTAGAAGGCAGCATAAGGTGCTCCAGGGAGCCATTCCCCCTCAGGATCTTTGAACAACTAGCAAAAATTGTCAGAATCATCTTCCCCAAAACTCCGTGAAACAGTAAAATATTGCCATAACTGGACAACGGCAAATTCAGAAAATGCAGCTTTAAAAACGCAGGAGAGGCCAGTGCGACAGCGGCTCAGAAGGCAGAGCTCTCGCCTGCCATGCCGGAGACCTGGGTTTGATTCCCGGTGCTGCCCATGCGAAAAACAAACCAAACGCAGGAGAAGCTATGGTGTCCTTGCTGTCCTTTCCTCTGCGGCCTCCTTGGCCTGGTGAGGAGCCAGCCCACGCTCAAATCATGGGTCCTGGCCCTGGCCTCGGGGAGCGGAGTCACCCACACTGGCTGCCCATGGGTTGATGCCCATCTAGCTGGTGGCAGCCGAGAGACTGACGCAATGCAAACAGATTGCAATTTCTTTACATTGCCATCACTTGTGGTTTTCTGGGTTTTTTTTAATATATATAATTTTTTATTAATTAAAAAAAATTACAAGAAAGAAATGCAAGCATCCTTAAGATATGCTCATTCTGTTCTACATATATAATCAGTAATTCACAATATCATCACATAGTTGCATATTCATCATCATGATCATTTCTTAGAACATTTGCATCAATTCAGAAAAAGAAATAAAAAGACAATAGAAAAATAAAACAAAAACAGAAAAAGAAAAAAAAATTTTACATACCATCCCCCTTACCCCTCCCTTTCACTGATCACTAGCATTTCAAACTGAATTTATTTTAACATTTGTTCCCCCTATTATTTATTTTTATTCCATATGTTCTACTTGTCTGTTGACAAGGTAGATAAAAGGAGCATCAGACACAAGGTTTTCACAATCACACAGTCACATTGTGAAAGCTGTATCATTATACATCAAGAAACATGACTACTGGAACACAGCTCTACATTTTCATGCAGTTCCCTCCAGCCTCTCCATTACATTTTGAATAACAAGGTGATATCTACTTAATGCATAAGTATAACCTCCAGAATAACCTCTCGACTCTGTTTGGAATTTCACAGCCATTGACACTTTGTCTCATTTCACTATTCCCCCTTTGGTCAAGAAGGTTTTCTCAATCCCTTGATGCTGAGTCTCAGCTCATTCTAGGATTTCTGTCCCACGTTGCCAGGAAGGTCCACACCCCTTGGAGTCATGTCCCACGTAGACAGGGGGAGGGTGGTGAGTTTGCTTGTTGTATTGGCTGGAGAGAGAGGCCACATCTCAGCAACAAAAGAGGTTCTCTAGGGGGTGACTCTTAGGCCTAATTTTAAGTAGGCTTGACCTATCCTTTGTGGGGTTAAGTTTCATGTGAACAAACCCCAAGACTGGGGGCTCAGCCTATAGCTTTGGTTGTCCGCACTGCTTGTGAGAATATCAATAATTCAACTTGGGGAGGTTGAATTTTCCCCCGTTCTCACCATTCCCCGAAGGGGACTTTGCAAACACTTTTCCACTCACTGATCAAATCACTCTGGGATTTATCGGGGCGTCACTCTGGACAAACCAACAAAATCTAATGTCCTACCCAAGGTTCCATGTACTTATGGTGTTCAACCAACTGTCTACATAAGTTATATTGGGAGATGCACTAGTCAAAATATAAATTTTGTACCAAATAAACATTTTTTTATTTAGTCTCACACATAAGTTGAAATTTTAAAATATTAATTACCATCTATTTTCAGCACCCTGCAGTAATAACATTCCTTTGTTCTTACTCATGCAAAAACATTTTTAAATTTGTACATTTAGTCATTATCATTATACAATCTAGGCATTCCTAGATTATACCATCTCAATCTTTATCATCTATCTTTGTGATTTCATTTATGCCCCCAGCCCTCCTCCCTCTATCATTCTCACATGCAGCTTCATTCAGTGTTTTAACATAATTGTATTACAGTTAGGCAATATTGTGCTGTCCATTTCTGAGTTTTTATATTCAGTCCTGTTGCACAATCTGTATCCCTTCAACTCCAGTTACCCAATATCTTACCCTATTTCTATGTCCTGATGGTCTCTATTACCAATGAAATATTCCAAGTTTATTCACTAATGTCAGTTCATATCAGTGAGACCATACAGTATTTGCCCTTTTGTTTTTGGCTAATCACACTCAGCATAAAGTCCTTAAGGTCCATCCATGTTGTTACATATTTCATAACTTTATTCTGTCTTACAGCTGCATAATATTCCATCGTATGTATATGCCACAGTTTGTTTAGCCACCCGTCCATTGATGGACATTTTGGCTGTTTCCATCTCTTGGTAATTGTAAATAATGCTGCTATAAACATTGGTGTGCAAATGTCCGTTTGTGTCCTTGCTTTCATGTCCTTTGAGTAGAGACAGAATATAGATGGGTCTTGTTTTTAATCCATTCTGCCAGTCTATGTCTTTTGATTGGGGACTTTAATCCATTAACATTTAGTGTTATTACTGCATGGGTAGTACTTTCTTCCACTATTTTGCCTTCTGGATTTTATATGTCATATCCAATTTTCCTTCTTCTACCTTTACTCATAGTCTTCCTTTCTACACTCTTCTCCACACCTCTCTCTTCTGTCTTCATATCTGTCTCTAGTTCTCCCTTTAGTATTTCTCACAGAGCTGGTCTCTTGGTCACAAATTCTCTCAGTGATATTTTGTCTGAAAATGTTTTAATTTCTCCCTCATTTCTGAAGGACAATTTTGCTGGATATAGAATTCTTGGTTGGCAGTTTTTCTCTTTTAATAATTTAAATATATCATCCCACTGTCTTCTCACCTCCATGGTTTCTGCTGAGAGATCTATGCATAGTCTTATTGAGCTTCCCTTGTATGTGATGGTTTGCTTTTCTCTTGCTGCTTTCAAGATTTGCTCTTTCTCTTTGACCTCTGACATTATGATTAGCAAATGTCTTGGAGTACATCTATTTGGATCTATTCTCTTTGGGGTATGCTGCACTTCTTGGATCTGTAATTTTAAGTCTTTCATAAGAGTTAGGAAATTTTCAGTGATAATTTCCTCCATTAGTTTTTCTCCTCCTTTTCCCTCCTCTTCTCCTTCTGGGATACCCACAACATGTATATTTGTGCACTTCATGTTGTCTTTCAATTCCCTGAGTCCCTGCTCATATTTTTCCATTTTTTCCCCTATATTTTCTTTTTCTTACCAGATTTCAGATGTTCCATCCTCCAGTTCGGAAATCCTATATTCTGTCTCTTGAAATCTACCATTGTAGGTTTCCATTGTTTTTTTCATCTCTTCTACTGTGCCTTTCATTCCCATAAGTTCTGTGATTTGTTTTTTCAGACTTTCGATTTCTTCTTTTTGTTCATTCCTTGCCTTCTTTATATCCTCCCTCAATTCATTGATTTGGTTTTTGATGAGGTTTTCCATGTCTGTTCGTATATTCTGCATTAAATATTTCAGCTCTTGTATCTCATTTAAATTGTTGGTTTGTTCCTTTGACTGGGCCATATCTTCAATTTTCCTAGTGTGATTTGTTATTTTTGCTGGCATCTAGGCATTTAATTACCTTAATTAGTTTATTCTGGAGATTGCTTGCACTTCTTTTACCTAGGGTTTTCTTGCTGGATGAATTCGTTGTCTCTCTGTTCTTTGACATTCAATTCAGCTTTATCTGGACCTCTAGCTTAAGTTTTGTTTAACAGAGGAGAATTTTTCAGTTCTTGTTTCTTGCCCTGCTTGTATGGTGCCTTCCCCCCCCCCCCCCCCCCACTTAGGAGGGTCTACTTAGGTATTATAGACCCCAGCTGGATTTTCCCAGACCAAACTGGCCTCCTGTCAGGAGGAAAGAGTTACCTGCGTTGGTTTTCCCTGAGGGTGAGACCCAGCAGGTTGAAAGACTTTCCTGTGAAGTCTCTGGACTCTGTTTTTCTTAACCTGCCCAGTGTGTGGTTCTTGTCTGCCTGCAGGTCCCACCAGCATAAGATGATGTGGTACCTTTAACTTTGGCTGGGGGCGTGGTGGAGACAGAGAGGTTGTAGGCTTCAACCTCTTTAATGGCTTCAAATTACCAAGCCCTGGTGTCTGAATTCCTTGAGAGAGGGATTCCACCCGAGTTGGGCTTCACCTCTCCCCTGGGGAAGGCAAGCCCTCAAACAAGCTTGTTTCTGCCTGTGCCTGGGGCAGTTGCAGCCTGAGAAGCCCTGCTGCTGTATCCAAAGGCAGTCAAGTCTTTGCAGAAACACAGCCACAAAAACCTCTGTTTCCTTCTTTTTTTTTTCCTTTTTCTGTCAGCCCTGCCCCCTTGGCACCGGGGCAAAAATGAGTGACCTCTGCTTTGACCAGGTTCACCTGAGCTGGGCGCCTATTTTTAGTAGTTAGAATTTGTTAATTAATTCCACAATTGGCATTTGGTTGGGCTCAGTCCCAGCTGCTGGTGAAGTCTCTTTCCTTTCCCCTCTGGAAAGCAGCCTGTGGGGGAGGGGCGCCGGCCACAGCTTGGGGAACTCACGGTTCTGGGGGGGCTCACAGCCAGTCCAGCTGGTCCAGATTGGGGTACACTGTGTGTCCAGTCACTGACGTGGCCCCAGGAGCTGTTCTGTACTGTTTCTGGTTATTTAGTAGTTGTTCTGGAGGACAAACTAAAATGCCCACATTGTTAAACCGCCATCTTGGCCCGGAAGTTCCGCTTTTCTGGGTTTTTGTTTGTTTGTTTTGTTTTTGTTTCTTAATTAATAGCCATCCTAGAGGATGCGAAGTGAAATCTCATTGTGGTTTGGGTTTGCATTTCCCTAATGACTGATGATGTTATGCATCTTTCCACATGCTTGTTGGCCATTTGTATTTCTTCTCCAAGGAAATATCCATTCAAGTCCTTTGACCATTTTTCAATTTTGTTGTTGAGTTGCTTGTTCTATATCCTGGATATTAAGCCCCTATTGGATATGTGGTTTCCAAATATTTTTTCCTATTCTGTGCACAAAGTTTTAAATTTTGATTTGGTCCAAGTTATCTATTTTATCTTTTGTTATTTGTGCTGTTAGTGTTATATCTAACAGGATTACGTTGATGGAATTTGAAAAGTGACTCTGAAATGAATTTGGGAAAGAAAATATTTTAGAATATTCAGCATTTTTTTTGAAAAATAAGAATGACCATGGCCAAAATGTACTATTAGACAATGGCTACTGTGATTCTGTACTAGTATATTTTTTATTGCTCTAGTAACAAGCAATAAATCAATGGAATGGAATAGAAAGTCTTGAAGCTGTTCAGTTTATTAGAGAATAAAAGTGATGATATTTCAAATCAATGCAGAACTGGTGAACTGCTCCATATATGGCATTTAGGACCATAGGCTATCCATTTGGCAAAAAAAAGAAAATCTCTACTTCACACTATAAATTGAAATAATCTTCAGAGGATCAATGAACTAAATCTAATCAGCATACATACGCACATACTTATATACCTGTAAACAATGCTCTATTAGAAAAAATAGAGCAATGTACTTGAGTGGAATATTTGTTTTTGAAAAACTCAAAATAGAGAAGTCATTCAGGAAAAGATTGATAAATTTGATTATTGTTTTAAGTTCAGTATGAAAAAACTCCATAAGCATTATTAAGAGAGAAAAGACAGAGTAGGGCAAACATGTGCAACAACTTTAGGGCTGCTGATGCTGCATTCCCCCCCCCCCCGCCCCATACACACACACAAAAGGAGAAACAACCTAAATGTCCATTGATAGAGGAAATATTAAATACACTGTGGTATAAACAAAAGAATAAGATAGATCCCTATGTATTGACATGTGTGCTGGTTTGAAAGGATTACGTACCCTAGAAAAGCCATGTTTTAATCCTAATCAATTTTGTGGGAGCAACGGTTTCTTCTAATCCCTATTTAGTACTATAGGTTGGAAACTTGATTAGCTTATCTCCACGGAGATGTGACTCAATTGTGGGTATTAAACTTGACTAGATAGAGACACGTCTCCACCCATTCTACATGGGTCTTGATTAGTTTACTGGAATCCTATAAAAGAGGAGACATTTTGGAGAGAGTTCCTTTTGAGAATGAGGAGAGAGCTGCAGAACCACAACAGAATGATGAGAGAACCACAGAGTCCACCAGGCAGCAAACTTTGGGGATAAAGAAGAAGAACGCTGCCTCTGAGGAGCTTTATGAAGCAAGAGGCTTGGAGAGGAAGCTAGCAGACGCTGCTGTGTTCACCATGTGCCTTTCCTGGAGAGAGAAACCCTGAACTTCATCGGCCTTTCTTGAGTGAAGGTAACCTCTTATTCGTGCCTTAATTTGGACATTTTTATAGACTTGCTTTATTTGGGACATTTTCTCAGCCTTAGAACTGTAAACTAGCAACTTATTAAATTCCTCTTTTTAAAAGTCATTCTGTTTCTGGCATATTGCATTCTGGCACCTAGCAAACTAGAATAATATGGAAAACTCTTTTTAACGTAATGAATAAAGAATTAGGAAGTCAAAGAACTGCATACCACATGCTCCAATGTCAGTCAGCTTTTGCTACAAAACAAACCACTCCAAAACTTCAGAGTGAGAGTAGAAAGTACAAGGTTTCATGAGTCTTACATTTGGAACTGACACAACACTACTTCTGCATCATATTTGTCAAAGCAAGTCACAAGGCTAGCCCAGACTCAGGGGGTGGGAAAATAAACCTAAATTTTTAATGAGAGAATCTGAAAAGTATGTGATTCCATATGTACATATGTGGGCAAATGCAAAGAAAGATGGTGGGATGACATACACCCCAAAATAGCAGTGATTCTGGAGAGTGGAAAGGGATTGTGATGGCAGCATAAAAAATTTTGGATTACATGTACTTTTAAATTTTTGTCTTGACTGTTTATGAATTACCTGTATATGTAAAACTAAATGTAAAAAGTTAATAAACTATGAACCATGATTACGAGTATATGGATTAATGTTCAAAGATCTGAACTTACATGTATGAATGGTCAACTTCTTTCTTTATCTCATTACATTTGATTTTCCAAAGTGTTTTCATTTGCTCAGCATTATTGAAAAGGTTATGACCACTGGATTTGTCAAGGCCAAGCCAGTTTAATGAGAGTTAATTTTTTCAAATAAATGAACTCACTATCTAGAGTTCCTGTACCATTTGAAACAGAGGCAAATACTGGAGAATGACATTAAAAATTCCTCCTCATTCCCATGTTAAATTTGTTTCCACTTTGTAAATGGCTATTATTCTAAAACTCAGCAGGCTTTCAAGGGACTGAAGTTTAATCTGGAGGATATCAAAAGTGGAATTTCAAACTCGATGATAAGTTTCTGAGTTCAAGGTATAACTATTTGAGTTCTGTCGTGGCACGCAGGATCCTTCAGGAATCCTGTGAGTTGAAGTAAATGAAGACACAGGTATGGGAATTCAAGTTTGAGGGCATTTATGTAGATAGCTGGTTTCCTAGAAAGTAGTGATATGTTTATTTCAGAGACTGCCTGTCAGCTCCCCAAACGCTGTTTGGTGGCAGGAAAGGCCAGCGTGCCCCACCTGCGAGCACTACCCAAAGTCACCCACACATTCTCTCTTTCCCTCGTGTCTCCTGTGCTGCATCCTGTACTTCTCTCTTGGCTTTACATCTGCTTCTGTGTTGAGCTATTTAGCAGCTGGCAGGGGACGCAAGACCCACGTCACCTCAGGAAAACCAGGACGTACTAACAGATCAGATCCACAAAAGCAAAGACCATGCCTTCCTCTATTTGGTATTTCCCTTTTACCTGAGTGATCTTTCAGACAGTTGCACCAGCCAGTTGTTCATTGATCGTCAGCTCCACAATCACCTTTCCTTATGCCCCTCTCATCACTGAGAGCTAGAATCCTACAAGACACATTTCCTAAACCTCCTTCCCAGCTGGCTTCCCGCTAGTTCTGTCAATGGGAGGGAGACTGGGAAGCGTTTGTAGACAGGAGGAAGGGAGAAGCCATTCTCTCCTGCTTTGGGTGATGCCTCAGCAGGGGAAACCAGTGAGTCTAGTTCTGGCAGCAGAAGCAACAACAAAGCAAGACATGAGGTTCCCCGAGTCCTGCAGCGTGACAAGCGCATGTGCTTCTGGCTTCCTAAGGAGAAGGAGAGGTGGTGACTGCAACAGCAGCACCAGGGGCAGGCCCTTGAGGCCCAGTGGCCAGGCATACGTGGCCTCTGTGGACTCTTATTTTCCTTATGTTCTTCCAACCCTAGGGGTGGGTGAGGGGGGCTCTTCTGCAGTTGCTAACTGCAACTGAGGATGCAACTGAGGGTGCAACTGCACATATTTAAATTAAACAATTTGATACATTTTGGCATGAGTATATACTATGATGCCATCTTCACAATCAAAATAATGGACATACCCATCACCTCCAAAGTTTCCCCACACTCCTTTGTGATCTCTGCCTGTCACTCCCCTACTGCTCCTCTGCTTTCTGTCATGATAGTTTGCATTTTCTAGAATTTTATGTAAATGGAATTATACGCTATATTCTCTCTTTTAAAAATTGGGTTTCTTTCACTCAGTCTAGTTTCACAGATACATATTGTTACATATTTCAACAGCTCATTCTTTTTTGTTGCTGAATAGTATTCCCTTGTGTGAATGTATACCATGTGTTTTATTACACACCTGTGATGGGCATTTGAGTTGTTTCTAACTATGAGCAATTACAATAAAGCTACTATGAGCATCTGCATGTAAGCCTTAGTTGGACGACTGCTTTCATTTCTCAGGAGTAAATACCCAAGTTTGGAATGGCTGGATAAGTATAGTGGTTGTGTTGAACTTTTAATAGATTTCAAAGTTCTATTATTTTACCTTCCCACCAGCAGTATAGGAAAATTCCAGTTGCTTCACATTATTGTCAATACATTTTTTGGTTAATGCTTTTATTATTTTTTTTGCACAGGGAATTGAACCTGGGTCTCTGGCACAGCAGGCAAGAACTCTGCCTGCTCAGTCACCATGGCCCACCCTGGTTAATGTTTTGAATTTTAGCCATTCAAACACTTTTGTAAACGACTCCCTAAATTCAAGTCCTTCCTCAAAATATCTAGAGTGATTTTTTTTTCCTAATTGAATGCTGACAAACCCAACATGATACCTGTCAGATGAATGAATGAATGAATGAATGAGTAAGCTATTCAGAGGAAAGCTCTCAGGGCTATGAAAGGATGCAAAAATAAGAATAATCGCTAGGCAAGTACGGACTATGATGGAATGAGAATGTAAGACTCTATTTGAAGCATAGACAAAGAGGAACGTAAGAAAAGAAAGTCTGGGCACACATGTAGGGAAAGATACAGGGGTAATGAGTGGGGAACCATTAAGGGTCATGTTTGAAAGTAGAAAGAACTGACAGACTGAGTAATGGGAGGGTGGAAGTGCAGGACCAGTAATTTAGGAAGAAAGGGTGAGTAGGAACAGCAAGCAATAGAAATGATAACGGTTTACATAGATCGGAGAGGGTTTCTAAGGGAAAGTTTGAACAAGAAGGAGGGTTTCGTGGGGATCACTTAACCAAAGGCAAAACCACCCATGCAGCTTGTGCTGAACTCTGAACCAGCGAATGTATCCATGAAGTACACAGAGTAGAGAGAAACCAAAGGCTGTGAACAGGGGTGCACAGCCCACTGGGGCCAGGGCAGGCTCAGGGACTGGGGCAGTGGGTCAGACAGTGGCAGATGGCTCACCTGTGCCCCTGGGTGGGTGCAACAGGCAGATACCCGATTCCTTCTGGCCTGCTGGTGGGCAACTGGGGGAGAAGCGAGGGGAATGGGACAGGCTTGGGAAAGATTGGCTCTTTCTTGGTATGTGGAGAAACCTGAAGCAGGTCCTCCTCTCAATGTGGACAGCTGGAGACTACGCTTCTCGCCCAGCTTAGCAATCTACTCTTTAGTTCCCAGGATGTTCGCCAATTGTGCTTCTCAGTCGTGCTCACAGGAATAAGATAACACAATGCCCTGTGGCCCAGGAAATCCATGACTTCCTCTTCAAAAGGCAAAAGTATGGCATCACTGAGGATCGACTAAGAAAAAGAGTCCTGAGGATGCTGCACGTAAGAGCTTGCACGCCAACGACTAAATCTGGTCACCGAAGCTGGAACAAGCTGTGCTTGAGCAGCACAAGGTGAAGAATTTGCCTTTGCCCTAGAGATCCAATGTCATCGCTGACCTGGCAAGAATGAATCATGTAGCCATACTTGGGTTTTGACCCCCTACCCCATTTCCTCTACCTAGAAAAACCCTAACCCACATCTCCACTTTGCATTGGTTTGGCGAAGATTCCTCCTGTTTCTTGCAATAAATCCCCTTCACCCTGAGACATGCTTCTCTTTTAGCACCAGGTCAGGGGGGCCCTTCTGTGGACAGAGCTGGGCTTGAGGTGCCGGCCTCTCCCATTGTCAGTCAGTAATGCTATTTTGCCTGTCTTTGGGGGGGCTTCCTATATATTTGTCCGCATTGAAGCACCCCCCCCCTTTTTTTGGCATGGGCAGGCTCCAGGAATTGATCCCGGGTCTCCGGCATGGCAGGAGAGAACTCTGCCACTGAGCCACCATGGCCTGCCCCCCCACCCCACTTTTAATCCTCAGGAGGCTGGGGGCCGGGTCTCCTAGCTATATTGCTCCTGCACTGCACCTGGAACAGTGATAGTCACTCACTCATTCACTCATTCGTTTGTTCATTTCTTTAAAGAACATTTATTGAGCTCCTACTGTATGCCAGGCACCAGGGATAGGAAGATGAGTAAAACAAAATCCCTGAGCTTAAGGAAGTCAAAGCATAGCAGGAAAGACAGATGCATCAATGACTCCTTTGAGAGACAGTGAGAAGTGCTATGAAATAGGATCTGTGATGGGGAAGGCACTACAGCAGAACTGGCATCCAGCAGGGGGTTTAGAGGATAAGTTGGGGGTTGCCAAGCAGAGCAGGAAGGGAAAGAGGAGCAGGGATGTGAAAGGGATGGAGGTGAGAACACATCTGGAGAAAAGTGAAGTTCGCTGTCCCTACAGCTTGGGCCATAAGCAGGGCAGGTAGCTGGAGTGGGGAGACAGGGCGTGGGTACTTTTTGAAGGTTGTTGGGACCATAATGAAGGATGCCAGTGGAAGCAGTGTGAAGGAAGCAAGGGAAACAGGCTGTAGGTTGCAGACTTGTAGAGAGACTAGTCAGCCAGCGGTGCCTTTGCTAGAAGCTTGCTCTCCCCATCAGCAGACGGAGCTGCCCACTACCAGTTGGGTCTTCTCTGATGTTAGAACTTGGCCTCGCTTCCGATGGGGAGGGGAAGTGAAAAGGGAGGGGAGACACGATGGCTAGAGATGAGGCTGGCACAGAGGGCGGTATCTGCAGATCCTGGTATGTATTCCAAGAAGTGGAGATTATTTTGTGGAGGTATCAGAAAGTCATCACTGTTTTAAACCAGAGGATGTTGGGATCTGACCCAAAAGTGGCTACAGAGGGAAGCTTATGTTAGATGTGAGAACTCTGTCAGGAGGCCAAGGAAGCCTTACCAGGATGGAAAGCAGGAGGTGGACTCGACAGACGTTTTAGCAGGAGACTTGGCAGGAATTGGGGGATGATTGTCTGGAGGCTGAAGGAAAGGGAGGGGCCAGAGGGGTGAGGCCTGCACTGCAGACAGAGCTGAGACCAGGAATGCAGGTCAGAAAGGAAGAACATGAACCTGATGTTCTGGGTGGGTGTTGGGGTAGATGCAAATGCAGGCGTCTAGGATGTAGGTGGAAAGGAGTGCCTTGTGCTTACAGCAGAGATTTAAGCCACCTGTGCAGCTTTGCTCAGCAGCGGCACAGGTGTGGTAGCAGAGAAGGTGAGATTGGGAGAGTGGATGAACGAAGGTAAACGAGACCAGCCACAAAACCCTGGGGGATACCTCAGGGACAGCTGAGTCAGAGAAGGATTTGTCAGGAAGAGCGCTCTACGAAAGAGGAGTGTTTCAAAGAGAAGGGCATTCAAAAGCTGGTTCAAAACCAGGTTGGATAAGGGCTGGAGGGAAGCCGGATGCAGTTGGGATGTTATTAGTGCAGTGTCTGCAGGGGCCGCGGGTGGGAGGGGACAGGGAGCTGCCAGACTGCAGAGGGGGCAAATGTAGACCCTCCTTTCTAGAAGGACACAAGGCAAAGGCCTTGGAACAGGGAAGACCCCTACATAAATATAAATGTATATTAAATGGAGGGTGCGGGAGACCTGAGCATCAGGTTGGTAGAGAAGCGGAGCCTGGAGGAAGCAGGGGAATGCACAGAAATTGAGGAGCCTAGGTCACGGAGTACTCCAAGGGAAGAGATTCACACACCGAGAAGAGAGTGAGTCTTCTGCCTCTGAACCTGCGGGGAGGGTGGGCCGGGAGAAATGCATGCGGGTGCGGTGGAAAGGATTCGAGTCTGGTCGTGCAACTGATGGCCTCTTCTTCCCAAGCAAAGAGCGGGTTGTTGCCTCCTCGGAGGCCAATGGTTAGAAGCAATGAATTAGAGAGGGCGATTTGGATGCATGACATCACACACCCTTATTCAATTTGTTCAATCCTCTTTCCACTTCTTTCTTTTTCAATTTTAAAGTTGTGAACTTTGCAGGCCTGCTCGGCGCTCGTGAGCACTGACAGTGGAAACCTGGGCCTTGAGGTGGTTGATCCCTGTAGTCACAGATCAGAGAAACCTCAGCACGTGAAGGCCAAGAAAATACATTCCTCTTCCCCTAAACGAAACAAAGAACAAAGAAGTGATCTTCTGCAGCTGTTACCGTGCTTATCAATGTTATTTCTAACGCAGGAGTCTGACATTACACCTGGACTTCCGGTATGGGTGCTGTGGCTTCTGAAAGTAAAGTATAGCTTCTCTGAAGGCCTCATTCTAACGAGTGATCTTGGGTAAAAACAGGTGGCTCTGGTAAGGTCCCAAGGGAGGGCCTCTTTCAAAAGGCATCCATACTCTTCCAAATGCTGGGACACTCAACAATATACTTTCAACTAATCCATGGGACAAAAAAATCTCAACGGAAACTTGCAAATACATTGAATACAATCAAGACGAAAATACAGCATGCAAGTATGTGAGATACAACCAAAGAAGTAATGAGAAGAAAATGTGGAGGAAAAGCCTCAAATCAATAATCTATTCTTGCATCGCGTAAGTTAGAAAAGAAGAGCAAATAACAAGAAGGAAGGAAATAGCAGCAGAAATCCATGAAATCTAAGACCGAAAAAAATAGAGAAAATCAATTAAGGAAAGAGCTAGTTCTTTGAAAAGATCGATAAAATCAACAAATCTCTGAATAAGGAGGAAAGATGGAATATAGAAAGTACCAATTTCAGAAATGAATCAGGGAATATCTACAGATACAACAACAATGAATAGGATAACAAGGGAATACTACAGACAACTCACAGCTCTACACACATAAATTGGACAACTTAGATGAAATGGACCAATTTCTCAAAAACCTCAAACTCCCCAGACTCACCCAGCATGAATTAGATAATTTGGTTAGTTCTGTAACTATTAAGGAAATTGAACTCATAATTTTAAATCCCCCCAAATTGAAATCTTCAGACCCAGAAGAATTATACTAAACACTTAATGAATTAACACCAATTCCAGGTAATAGAAGAGAGAACACCTCGCAATTTGTTTTGCGAAACTGGTTATTACCCTGATGCTAAAACCAGAGAGAGAGGACAAAAGAAAAACTACAGACCAGTAGCTCCCATGAACTTGGATGAAAAAATCCTACACAGCACTTCCAACAATATGTAAAAAGAATTATTTCCCACGACTAAGTGTTATTTATTCTAGGTGTGCAAGACTGGTTCAATATTTGAAAATAGGTTAAAGAAGAAAAGTCACATGCTCATATCAATCAATGCAAAAAACAAAAAGCATTTGACAAAATTCATGATATAAATTCTCAGTGAAATAGGTATAGTGGGGGACTTTCTCTACGAGATAAGGAGCGTCTATAAAAAAACCTACAACTAATGCCATTCTTAAAGATGAGACACCAAATGCTTTCTCTCTGATTGCTAGTTGAGGAAAGCTTAGGATATAGGAAGATCCATTCACTTTCTCAAAAAAAAAAATCTACTTATTCTTGATTCATTTGGATTTCCAAGCTCCTCTTTTAAAATGCAAACACATTCAGAAGTGTGAGATTGGAAGGAGGGTAAGTTAAATAATTTATGGAGTTATGCTTTATGTTCTTTTACCAAATGCCTCTGTAGTAGCCTGTTCCATTTGCAAATTTTTAGATAATTCATCAGATTAAAAGGTAATTTAAAGATCAGAGACAATTTGTTCTAAAGAGAGAGGCAATCACCCCATGGCTTCCACATTCACCGGCACTGTCAATCACCTGGCTTCCAGGTAGGCCCCTCACAGTACACAGGGGAAACGGACCTTGTTCTGGAAGCTTAGATTAAATATTAAAGGTCAACTAGGCCACCTTCCCATCAAGTCTAGCAAATAATTATTCTCCAGTTTGAATATAAGCGCATCTGTTCTCGGAACCCCGTTTTGCGGAGGGCATGGTATAGCGTTTAGAACAGCGCTTCTCAAATTTCGGTGTGTGCACCAATTACTCAAAGGTCTTGTTGCGCTGCAGAACGCGACCCAGTCGGTCAGGGTGGGGCCTGAGGCTGCGCGTTGCTGACAGCCCCCAGGAGCTGCTGCTGCTGATCTGAGGACCACACCTGAGTCCAGGATAGGCAGGGCTTTGGCACCTGCCGCAGGGCTCAGATTCCAGAGAGATGAGTTTGTAGTTGGGTGGCCTGGGAAAATCTGAAACTCAATTTTTTCACCAATAAAATGGAAGCACAAATAATACTTACTTTATTTCTAATAAAGATTAGAAATTTAGGATTAAAAAGCATTTGGGTGCCTGCCCGTGCCAAAAAAAAAAAGAAAAGCATTCGGCTCCCAGCCTGACACTGAGCAAGGACACAGTGAGTGACAGCGGGGGTGGGGGTGGGGGTGGTATTTGGGATAAGTGGGCGTGGCTATTATGAAAGCGGATCTCTTGTGAGGGGGAAGTTGTGAGCTACTGTTTTGGTTTAGTCGAAAGAAACATCATCATTTTTCCCATAGTGGGAAAGAATTTCAAGGAATTCACATGCATTTTAGGAAGTCCTCCCACACATGTGCCCCTACACCTGTGCTCCTCGCTATTGGATCGTAACATTAGATGTATTTTAACAGTTGATGTAACCATTAATCAGCACATCCACAGGGAAACCTATTTCAGAGAACAATCAATCAACGTAAAACAACTTAAACTGATGATGCAAAGTAAATTATAATAATCTCCAAGTAGTTTTCCAAGTCTGGTCCTTCTCCTCTTTACTTTGTGTATACAAAGGGCAAAGGGAGTGAGTGTCATTTTCACCTCTTTTATGCTAGAGAGGTTTGGGGAACCCTGAAGGATGGCTCACTGGGTCGTGCTCGCCCAGAGAGCCAGCAGCACTGGGTCACCTTAGGCTAAATGGCTAGAGTCCCCTTTCCCTTGAGGTCACAGGAGACATTGTGTGAGCTCAGAAGGGAAGCCGCAGCCTCGCTGTGCTGGGGAGCTTGCTGGACAGGCAGGCCCGGAGGCAGGTCCCGCATCTGCTGCAGCCCCTCCCTCCTTAGGTTTCTCTGCCCCTTGGGCCAGGTGCATGTTTAGCTGTGACAAAGGGCACCTCTCCTGCGCCATCCACGTCGAAGGATGTATATTCACTCTTGCAGGCTCTCGCTTCTCCTTGCTCTCCCCCACCATGCGTCCATCTGTCTTTCCTGACTGCCTGCCCGACTGACCTCAGGCCCAGGCCCAGATGGAAACAATGTCCTGAGCAGAAACTGTTGAGCCAACGCACACAATTGCATCAGGCCAAATCCCTGTAATGAATCTCTTTTTCTGTGTCACTCCTGGCAGTTGTGCTGCCCTCATTGAACTCTGATGGAGAAGGGGGAAATATCCAGATTTTGCCATGGCCTTCTGAATCTCAGCCTCAAAGTTGATGCATGAAAACAGAGAAGTTCCAGCCTTGGGGGATCTAGAGATAATCCAATGGGGAAATATAGATAGACCTTTTTTTTTTAATCAGGGAAAAATTTATCAGAGCAACAAAACACATCAACATTTTTAAATGTACAACTTGGATATTGTTGCTTCTCGCATTAAATTTCCCGAAGAAATTTGAGAAATTCTTAAATAAAAAGAAAATAATTAAGGCAATTCAATTCCACCACTCATATCTAACTGTGGTTAGCATTTTGTTGAATATCTTTCTATTATATTCTATGCCTATACACAAGTAATTGAAAAAGAATTGAATACTTTCAAAATGGGCTCAGTAAATAGGCTATATACGAATATATATATGAATATGTAGCAAAAACAATTTATAAAGAAACTGTCACAGTTTTTCATATAAACCTACAGTTGCTCATTCCAGGCCTTTCTTCTTACCTGATGGCAAATCTTTCTCAGATTCCCTGTTCAAATGTCTTCCTCAGTGCACTCCTTCACTTCCAAAAGGCTGTCAGAAGAGGGGGTACAAACAGTAGGTCTTTAGATATTCCTGCCAAAAGACTCATGTTCATCCATAACCAGCCTCTGACTGATATAATTTTGAAAGTTCAATTCTTCTTTACCCAATCTGTAGCTCCTTAACCCTAGTGGGGTCAAACTACAAATAGACCATGCATGCACTTGTGAAGTGTGTGCACGTGTGTGCATGTGTTTTCCCTGTGAACAAGGGAAGCAGTTCACTTTTTGCGACATATACACATCGTAGAGAATCTTGCGTTTTTAACAATAGTCATTGTTAAATGTTAAAAATGAGATTCATTCCATTGGTTTTAAAATCATTCTATTATAAAATAAAAACGGAGCTAGAAAATCACACCCATCAAATAAATAGCTTAATGAATTTGCTATAAGGGAGACACCAGAGGGGTCAAGAGATAGAACTTCCCCAGCCGCCCTGGAAGCCCCGTCTGTGCTCCATCCTGACCACAGCGTCTCCCCGTATTCTACAGGATCCTGACTTTCAAGGTAATCACTTCTTTGTGTTTCTTTATAGTTTTATCACCCACCGCCTCTGTATTCCTAGAATCCTTCTTTTGTTTTTAAATATTCTTCCCTGGGTGTCACTTCTGATGGCTTCATGGTATCCCATTTTATGGCTGTATCAGAACATACCAAATGCTCTCCTTTACCGGACATTTAGGCTGTCCCTACCTCTCTTATGTCATCAGCAACGAGGTGGTAAAACTTGCAGCCAAATGTGCCCACCCCATCCTCCCCTCACCAGGGCAGCGTATCCACCCTCAACGCTGGAGAGAGCCCCTGCCCGCACCTCTGTAACATCAACTTGTACACGGGACTGGACAACTGAGCTTTCTACTTAGAGGCCACCAAGACCCACTCCAGCCTCTCATGTATGCATTTGCCGCAGTCGTTCGGGGTCTCCTTTCCCACCCAGCCTCTCACCCCAGGGCTCCTATCCCACTCTGCTCAGGACATTCCCTGGTCTTCTCCTAACTTCCACCTCCCTCCAAAACCTTCCCCTCTGCCCTCTGGGCCTCCTGGCCTGTGACCAGCCAATGCCCTGTGGTAAACCCCCTTTGTAATCTGTCTGCTTGGCTGACCTGCATCTCCTAGAGCTCCTGGCACTCCGTGTTTCCAGGTGAGGAAGGCTGTAGAGTGATTATTGGGCAAGTGGTGGGCGTGGAGGTGAAGGAGATGCCACTTGTGTTCCATGATGATCTTCAGACTGGACACGTCTGCCCTCACCTGTGCCAGCGACACAGAAGCCACCTGGAGAGCCGGTGGCCACCCAGGCTTGGCCGTGGACTGAGGTTTTTCAGGGCTAAGCACTAGAATTTATTAGCACTGAAAGATAATAGCTCGCCCAGGAGCCTCAGAACTTCCAATAGGCAAGCAGGGCAAAATAGGATCATTAGCAAATGGGATGAGGTGTGGACTGAGCCTGGGAATTCTGACTTCCTTGCAAGTGAGATGGATTTACAGGGGAGAGGAGATGCAGGGTATCCCGCCCACAGTGAAGGTCCCCTGGCCAGGCTTTGTCAAGGTCACCACCGTGACCTTGCCCAAGCCTCCAACACCCCAGCCACGGAGAGTTTGGGGAGGCAAGATTGACATCCAGAGGCTACAGACGGCAAAAGAAAAGCAAGCTGCCCAAATGTATCAGAAACTTCCCACAGCTCCGATCCATTCATTCATCTCTCAGTTGCCCTAAAGCAATTTACAAAACAACAGTTTCTATTTTTCCATATTGCAAACATAAGGCATGGGCTTTTTAGAAACAATTTTAAACCACAGATAAGCCAGAAGTAAATAAGAAAATAAAATCACCTACAGTCCCTACTCCAAGAGATAACCATTGCCGGTGTTTGGTATTTATCCCTCCTGATCTTTTATCAATGCACACATGTATAATAGACCATATATGCTTTTTTAAAAATAAAAACCGAATCACATCATATTCAATAATCTTTAACTTACAGATGTAGCATGAATGTTTTTCAATTTAATCAAATATTCAGCAGCAGCATTTTTATGGCTCTTTTATATTCCAGGGCAATAAATTTCTTACCTAATTGTAGGACACTTACTTAGATTTTTTGCAGTTTTGTACTATTATAAGCATCATTATGATAAACATCCTTGTAGTTAACTTCTTCACACATAGAAATGGTTATTTTCTTAGTGTTGCTGGATCAAAGGATATAAGTTGTTAAGACTTCTGAAGAAGAATTTCCGATTTCAAGCCCTCAAACTATTTCCTACTCCCTCCTGAAAGCCTGGTATTAAATAACTAGCATGGTTTTTCATACACACCATGGGTCTAGCAGTGCCTGGATCAGCAAGCCAAATGTATCTTTACAATAAAATACTTTTTATTGTGAATACATTTATGATAAAATGCTCAGAACCATAGATGCAAAACACTACCAGCCCCACATCCCATTTGCTAATGATCCTATTTTGCCCGGCTTGCCTATTAGAAGTTCTGAGGCTCCTGGGCGAGCTATTATCTCTCAGTGCTAATAAATTCTAGTGGTTAGCTTTGAAACTGCAGGCGCTTGGACTCATAGGTGAAAGAAATCTCAGCAAGAAAAGGAAAGGCTTTCCCACACTTCCAGGAAAACAGATTCTATTTTGCATAATTAAACTATTCTTGCAAATGTAATTGGACTTCAGATAACAATTGCTGAGAAAGTAAATTATCATATCTAAAAAGTCTATACTTCTGATTGGTTGTCTTAATAAAGTGTTGCCCTAGGTATAATATTTAAATTCACATCTCCATTTTCTGGAAAGTATAAATAATTTGAGTGTTATTTGTTCTAACAGACAAGGATTATTGTCACTCCTTCTTTGTCCAACTGCATGGAAGTTAAAAACAAATAACATTTAACAGCTCATATTTAAAAAAAGTTTAACACTGTCTCTCATGGGTTTTATAGAAGTAGGAAAGAATCAAACACGCTTTCCTGATTAAAACCATTTCAAAAGATTCAATGCCAAGTGATGTTCTTTTAGATATGATATTTATTTGTAAAGAAAAATGATTTGTGAAATTATGTGAGTATTGTTTTGATGGGTGCAAAATTATGCTCCCTGCCTCTGAACTCCCCAAGATGGAAGAAAAGAAACACTAATTGGGTATTTACACACAAAGCTAGTCGATTTAAGGAGAGCAATCACTGAGTTAGGACCTGGAGTGCTGACATATCAAAACTTATGAGATGCAGCCAGTACTTGGAGGGAAATTTATAGCTTTAAGTGCAAATATCAGAAAAGAAAAATGCTGCAAATAAGTGATTTTAAGCTTTTATCTCAAATAAATCAAAGTAATAGGAGAAGGAAAATAATAAAGATGAAGGCAGAAATCAATAGACTAGAAAGCAGACATGCAACAGAGAAAACCAAAAGTGAGTTTTTTGAAGAATATTAACAACTTATAAAACTTAGCAAAACTGGATAAGAAAAAAATGGAGAGAAAATACACATGACCAAAACTGGTACTGAAGGAAGAGACATTAGTAGATTCCGCAGAGATTAAAAAAAAGATAGTAAGGTACTATGAATAACTTTTTGCAAATAGATTTGAAAACTTGGATGAAATGGACTAATTTCCTCACAGACACAACCTATCAAAGCTTACATAAAGGAAAATAAAAATTCTGAATATCCTTGCAGCTGTTCAAGAAATTGAATCCATAAGTTAAACATTTTTCAGTAACAAAACTGCCGTCACAGATGGTACCACGAGTGAAGGCTTCCAAACATTTATAATGAAATTGGAATTTCTATGTCCACAATCATTTAATCTGTGAGTAAGGACGGTTTTTGTTTGTTTGTTTGTAACTGCCCTTTGTCAGACTATGGAAATTCCATTCTATGCCTAATTTGCAGAGAGGTTTATCAAGAATGGGTGTTGAATTTTTTTAAATGACTTTTTTGCACATATTAAGATGATCATATTATTTTCCACCCTTATACTGTTAATGTGGTAAATTATACTGATTAATTTTCAATAATCAAACCCACTTTTCATTCCCAGAGTAAAGTTCACTTGCTTACAATGCATTATCCTCTTTCATATTCTGCTAGATGCAGTTTGCTATCATTTTATTTAGGATTTTATATGTGTTTTTTAAAAACAGTAATCTACAATTTTCCTTTCTTGTAATGTAAGATGCATAATGATTTGAGAAGAGTTAAACATTTTAAAAGTGCATGTCAATACTTCCTGTAATAATGTTCTAGATCAGTGGTGCACAAACTGTTTTGCCCAAGATAACAAATAATTCATTTGATATTGTCACCTGGTACACATAGATGTGTAAATGTATGTGTGCATGAGATGAAAGTTTTATGAAACATCCTACTCTTGATAGGAAGAAAGTAACTCATATTTCCTATTCAGTTCCCTTCTATTCTTTTGAACGATGGTTGTGAAGCACTAAATTGATTTTGTGATGTGCTAATAGAATGCTATCTGCAGTTGGAAAATATCAGTTGCATATAGAAGGTGCTATTTAAGAATTGGCTATTTATGGTATTGTGCATCTATGTATTTCCAGCATCTTGTGCAATATCTGGCATGTAGTAAGCATTTAATAAATATTTGTGAGTGAATGAATTTGGCCATTCCACTTGAATAGAGTGGTTTTAAAACAGGATTATGAATAGTATCTCCCCTTGATTCTTTCTCAGGACGAGGATATCACCTAAAACAGATGTTTGCTTCTTACAATAGATAGCAAAAGAAATTTGCAGCCACCGGAAGGAAGAGGAGCCTGTAACATAGTTGTCATTGTCTGCACATATGCAAACTTTCTCATGCAGGGGAGGCATCTGTTCATCCCATTGTTATCTCAGTTAGGTAAATTACTTTGCTGGCCCCATGCGTGAGTGAATTTTAACTTGAATTTGGATTCCTAATTTTCACTTAAATGTCTTAACAACAACAACGAAAAAGCCTTATTGCCATGATGCAGCATTGATGTAGGGTCTACAAAGCAACATAATTGAAGGCAACTAAGAGGGGTATTATCAACTCTCTAAGATCAAAGAATTTCCAAAGCTGGGAGAGGTTATTGCAGCCAATATATAGTTTCAAGGGTCTATTCCAATGCACCAAAGTGCTCTCTGCCAAAAGCCTCGAGCTTTTGAACATCCAGTAATAAGTGATTCAACTAGTAGGGGAGGAAAATTGAGTAGATTTTGACCAAATGGAAAATCCAGAATGCTAGAATTCTTTAATATACATCAGAATCACTCACTCTGTCCTGGAAGTTCTGAAGCCATCAAGACTGGGCTCAGGGCACTAAGAACAGCTTGTTTTCAAGATACTGTGCATATTCTCCAGGGAATCGGGGCGGGAGGGGGCGGGGGGAGGGGGGAGGGCTGGCTGTTGAAGTCTTAGGCAAAAACTGTGAGTGCAGTACCAAGAAAGAAAGGTTACAGGATTGTGTGTATCCATGATTACTAGTTTCACTTCCAAAAGAGTTTTAATACAGTTAATGTAGTGTTACTGTGCTCTCTCCTTAAAAAAGCTGTTCCTAGATTGACGTAGCCCTTACAGTCAGTGTTGCGTTAGATTTGAGGATATCCGCAATTAGGGCCTTGACTAGACCAGCATTCACAAACTGTAACCAAGAAATTAAGAATTAACAAATAACAAATGATTACTGAATCATTATATAAATATTCTTTTTCCTTTCTAGTATTGTAGCCAGAAGGAAGTGACTGAAATTACTGACCTGCAACCCAGCTGCCTGGACCTTTGATCACAATTGTGTAACTATATAACCTTTATCTTGTGAGTGTAAAAACCTTGTGACTGGCCCAACTTATCCTGGTTTTCAATTTTTAGCTGAAACATGAGTAACAGCCCTAAGGTTTACTAATGAAGGAACTTGAGTCCGCCCAGAACTAACCCACCCTAATTCCTAAACTATCTTACTAGACAAGGCTAGATTTCATGTAAAAATTGGCCACCTGACATGAGCAGTAGCTTAAATTTAATAATGGCCTAGATCTCATTATAATACTTTGTGACTAAGCATGTCATCAATCTGCACACGCTCAATCATTAGATCATCTCTAGCCTCACCATCTCAAGTCATTGTGCTCGTTATTGTAAAACCTGCCCATCTTCTGATACTATAAAACTATCAGAGCTACTGCAGTTTGGTGAGGCACATTTTTAGGCCAATAGGCCATCTGATCTCCTGCTTCATGCTAGGCAAAAAAGTTTTCCTCTCTTTGAAACCGGGATGTCATAGAATGGCTACTATGCACATCAGGCAGAGAAGCCCTCTCCTACCACCCCCACCTTTGTTTGTTATCGAAACGTGATTGCCTGTTGGGATCATCTGAGGAGTTCTTGGCAATTGGGGTCTCCAGGGTGCATATGGACCACCCGAAGTAAGAATCCCCAGGCGCCAGAGCCTAGGGGGCTGCCTTTTCTTGACACACACCCATGATGATCAGCCAGGTTTGAGAATCAATACTGGTGGGAAAGAATCGCTATACTTCAGCCCAGATAATTGACTACTAGAGAGAGAGATTTGGATGGTAAAGAAAACAGAGCGTATTCATGGTGAGTTTCCAACTTTCTAGGCGGCATGGAGCTTTTCTGATGTCTATTCCAAAAACTCTTTAGCAGCAAGACAGCATGAGTTGGTATTTGTCTGGTTGTGAACCTACAAAAGAGGTTCCACCAAAGTTCAATGGGCGCTTAAGATGAAAAAACCATATAGTGGCCTATATGGACAGGCCACTCCATATGGCAAAACAATAACCATTTGTCAGGGAACTTACAAACTGGAAAGCTGGTCCTGGGCAGTCACAGGGCATTCAGAGTAGAACTCCACGCCTCCGGAGGGTACAGGGGGTTATGTGGGCAAGGACAAGGAGGGCACACAGCCAAGTTGGGATTTGCAAGATCATAAACATGTTTCTTTGAAGTCACTGATGCTTTTAGTGCAGGGAGAGGGTTTTTTTTGTTTGTTTGGTATTTTTTTTTTCCTCATCTAGGAATTGATGGTTTCTCTGTTTTATGGCCTCACAGTATTCCTTGATACCCACAGTCTATTTATGTTTTATTACAAATAGGTCTTATCCGAGAGGAATACATTTTTCCATGCTATGTGAGCGCAATATTAGAAGAGAGATGGGACCAATTTTTCAAAGTGCCAAGCTAGCACTGTATTACTTTATCATAAGGGAAGCATTCTGAGCAATGGACTATACCAAAAAAGATAACAGCAACTTTATTTTACTCAGCATTATCCTTATTATAAGTTGAGACTTACAAAAATAGACCCTATTTTTCCATAATTGGAGAGAAAATAGTAATTACATTTTCAACCAACTGGACAGATTGTTAGTTATCTAACTCTTTGATACACACACACACACACACACACACAGATTTATTTATCCATTTTGAATTTTTTCTTCTGAGATATTTCTGACTTGTACACTTCTCCTTCCACACTTTGCTATTTTGTTACAGGATTTAAATCCATATATAAACATGGATTCCCTACAGTGACTCTGCACAGATTCAAGTCTAGCTTCCATAGAATAATAAGCCGTCAGCCCTGGAAGGGAACTCTGCACTCATTCAAGATGACAGAACGATGTTATAGAAGTAAAATGAGGCCTAAAAGTTCAATAATTTGCCAGCGTCTATAGCAAAGCCAAAGTAGAATGCACCCTTCCCTAGTACCTGAGCAGTTTTTCCACCTGCCATTCTGTTCACTAGATACCTATGATGAAGTGAACTGTAGTATATATGAGGGTATTTTTTCCCCACCTCTTCTGGGTTTGTATCTAGAAGTGGGATTGATGAATCACGTGGTATTTCTATCTGTAACTTTTTGAGGAATTGCAAACAGTTTTTTACAGTGGCTGCACCATTTACAGTCCCACCAACCAATGTATGAGGGTTTCTGTTTCTCCACATCCTCTCCAACACTTGATATTTTCTGTTTTTTTTTTTTAGTAGAAGCCATTCTAGCGGGTGTGAAATGGTATCTCACCATAGGGTTGACTCACATTTCCCTGGTGGCTAATGACATTGAGCATCTTTTCATCTAATTATTGGCCATATGGATCTCTTCTTTGGAGAAATGTCTATTCTCCAACACTTTTCCCCATTTTTTAATTGGGTTGTTAGTCTTTTTGTTGTTGAGTTGTAGAAGTTTTATATATTCTGGATATTAAAGCCTGATAAGATACATGGTTACCAAATATCCCCAATCTGTGAGCTGGCTTTTTACTTTCTCGATAAAGTACTCTGAAGTGAAAAATTTTTTTAATTTTGATGAAGTACCAATTATCTTTTTTCTTTTGTTGCTTCTGCTTTTGGTTTAAAGTCAAAAAGGCATTTCCCAGTCCCTCACTCGCATACCATTCAATGGGTGAATCACATTCACCACGTGGCAGAAATCTCACCTCTGCTCATTATTGTAAGTTTCCCTTCACACAGAAAGAAACCCTACATTTATTTTGCCATGCGACCCCTGCTAGCAACCTGTACTCTACTTTCTGTCTCTATGAGCCCGCATATTCTCTGATATTTTCTTTGTGGTGACCTTGGGGTTTAACTTTAACATCCTAAAGCCGTAACAATCTCATTTGCTTTGATACCAACTTAATAACTTAAATTGTATACATAAACTATGTCCCTGTACCCCTCTGTACCCCCACCTTTGTGTAGTTCTTGTCACAAATTACATACTTATATATTAGGAGTCAAAAACCATTGATTAACTATTACAATTTATGCACATACCTCTTAACTTCTATAGGAAGTAGGAAGTGGAGTTACAAATAAAAAGTACAATAGTATTAGTATTTATGTTTACCAGTGTGTTTCAGTTCGCTAAAGCTGCTGGAATGCAATATACTAGAAATGGATTGACTTTTACAGAGGATTATTAGGTTACATTTTACAGTTCTAAGGCCACAAAAATGTCCAAATTAAGGCACCAATGAGAGAATACCCTCACTCAAGAAAGGCAGATCACATCTGGGGTTTCTCTGTCAGCTGGGAAGGCACATCGCTGGCATCCTTGGTCCTTTGCTCCTGGGTTGCACTGCTCTCAGCTTCTGATTCCAGTGGCTTTCTATGAAGGCTCCCCAGGCATCTCCAAATGTCTGTGTCTAGGTGTCTGCTCTCTGTGTCAGCCCTTTAAAGACTCCAGTACATTAATTAAGACCCACCTTGAATGGGGCCACATGTCCTTGGAGATAATCTAATCAAAATGTTCTGCCCGCAATTGGGCAGGTCTCACTGCCATGGAAACAACCTAATCAAAACATCCCACCCATAAGAAGTCTGCATTCACAAGACTGGATTAAAAAGGGTGCCTTTTCTGGGGTACATAACAGTTTCAAACCAGCATACCATGTCATTATCTTCACCAGAGATCTTTATTTCTTCATGTGGCTTCAGTCAATTGTCTGGTGTCATTTCTTTTCATCCTGCAGAACTCCCTTTAGCAGTTCTTATAGACCAGCCTAGTGGTGATGAAGTCCCTCAGCTTTTGCTTGCTACCAGTGAATGTCTTAATTCCTCCTCCATTTTGTGTGTGTGTGTGTGTTTGTGTGTGCATGTGTGCTGTATGACGGAGTCACATTTCATTCTTTTTCTATGTGAGTATCCCATTATTACAGCACTATTGATTGAATGTTTGTTTGTTTTGCTCATTTGTTTGTTTTGGGTAAGTACATGGACCGAGAATCAAACCTGGGTCTCCTGCATGGCATGCGAGAATTCTACCACTGAACTACCTTTGCACTCCCATTCGTCCTTCATTTTTTTAAATCGGTATAATTTATATATATATAGATAGATAGATATTTTAACTTTTTATTGTATAGTATAACATATATACAAAGCAAAAAAAAAAAAAAAAGCAATAGTTTTCAAAGCACTCTTCAGCAAGTACTTACAGGACAGATTCCAGAGTTTGTCATGGCTACCATATGATCCTCTCATATTTTTCCTTCTAGCTGCTCCAGAATGTAGGAGTCTAGAAGGCTCAAATATGTTTTTTTATCATCACAATTGACTTTTTTTCCTTCTTTTTTTGTGAAAAATAACATATATACAAAAAAGCTGCAAATTTCAAAGCACAGCACCACAATTAGTTGTAGAACATATTTCAGAGTTTGACATGGGTTACAATTCCACAATTTTAGGTCTTTACTTCTAGCTGCTCTAAAATACTGGAGACCAAAAGAGATACCAATTTAATGATTCAGCATTCATATTCATTTGTTAAATCCTATCTTCACTGTATAACTCCACCATCACCTTTGATCTTTCCATCCCTCTCTTTAGGGGTGTTAGACTATGGCCATCCTAAATTTTTCATATTGAAAGGGGCTGTCACTAATATGGGGTAGGGAGATGGAACTATCTGATGTTCTAGAGAGGCTGGGCCCTCTAGGTTTCAGGACTTATCTGTACCAGAGACCCATCTGGAGGTTGTAGGTTTCTGAAAAGTTACTGTGTGCCTAGAATCCTTGTGGAATCTTATAAATTGCCCTAGGTGTTCTTTAGGATTGGCTGGAATGGTCCTGGTTGGGGTTTGGCAGGTTGATAGGTAGCAGTGTCTAACTGCATTCATCGAGCATCACGTAGAGGGCCCAAAGTCCACAGTCCATCAACATTCTCAATTTCAGAAAATTTAGAGAATGTTGAGAATCAACATTCTCAAATTTAGATAATATTGGTTTAAGAGAAAGAAAACCAACAAACACACCTTCGCCAAATAGGAAATCTAAACCTCCTCTTAACTCTTGTCCCTCCCCCCATTATTTACCTCTGCTGTTGCTGTGGTTGTGCTGATGGTTTCCTTTTGAGCATAGCTCATAGCATGCAATAGCAGTTTTCCCCTTGTACCCTGGACTTAAACACTCTTTGCACATGACTCATATCTTTGAAGTAATTCTTGCAACCGCCTTCATTTTTGAGACAGTTTCAACAGACACAAAATTCTTGGCTAGCAACTTGTTGCTTTCAGCATTTTAAATATGTCCTCCCACTGCCTTCTTACCTCCTTGGTTTCTGATGAGGAATCATCACTTTTTTTGAGGCTCCCTTGCATGTAACTCATTGTTTTTCTCTTGCAGCTTTCAGAATTCCCTCTTTATCTTTGGCATTCAAACAATGCAGTGTGGTGTGGGTCTATTTGGGTTTAACCCTGGTTGGATTTTGTTGAGCTTCTTGGATGTGTATATTCATGTGTTTCATTAAATTTAAGGAGTTTTCAGCCATAATTTCTTTTCAATATTCTCTCTGCCCCTTCTGGTATTTCACCATGCTTATATTAATACACTTGATGGTGCCCCACAGCTTCCTCAGGTTCTACCCTTTTTCTTCATTCTTTCTTCCTCAGACTGCATGATTTCAATGATCTCATCTTCAAATTCTCTGATTCTTTCTTCTACCAGTTCCAATCTGTTATTGAAACCCTCTAAGGAATTTAAAAATTTCTGTTACTGTGGTCTTCTTCTCTGTCTGGTTCTTTTTCATAATTTCCATTTCTATATTGAAATTCTGTTTGTGTTCATCTATCATTTTTCTGATTTCCATTACTTCTTTGTCCCTGTTTCCTTTGACTCTTTGAGCATATTTTCTATCATTTTGTAAAAGTCTTTGTCTAGAATGTCCCAGGTGTGATTCTCCTCATTGATGATTTCTGCTCCTTTGCCTGGGACATTACTTCCTGTTTCTTTGTATGTTTTGTAAACTTATTTTAGTATGTTTTTGCAGGAATTTGGACTCTGAGATATCTGTTCTTTGTGATTGTATTTTTTTTTTTTTTCATGGCAGGCACTGGGAATCAAACCCAGGTCTCCGGCTTGGCAGGCGAGAACTTTGCTTGCTAGGCCCGCCCATGACAGAGTTTTTTAACAAACGGAGAAAGAGGAGTTGGAGTAGGAGGGGAGAAAGAAAACACCATTCCTTGTCTCTGCAGATTAACTTGTGGTATGCTCTCCTTCCGAGCTTATCCATACAATGAGTTGAGAGAATAACTAGAGGCCAAAATGTAGGGACCTCGCTGATCCTTCCTGTGAATGTGTCTTTGTGAGCATGCCTGTGTGGCCCTAGAAATACCCCCATTTATGGGATTCTGAATGTCTTCTCTACCAAGAAAACTGTTTCCTCACTGTCTGGGCACTGCACTGTCTGTCTGAAGCCAGCAATCCTTAGCTCCAGGCAGCACAACTTGACTGCTCTCCCACAGGGTTCTTTAGGAGACCTCATGCTGGCAAGTCCTGGGATAGCGAGTCACTCAGTCCACTACCAGGCATATTGGGTCAGACAAACAATCTCCCAGTAGGTACATAATTGTAACCCTGTTCCCTTCAAACCCAGAGCCAGGGGTCCAGATTGGGAACTCAGGCTGGCTCTGCACTGAGCTAGTGGGAGAGGGGCCAGCCAGGAGGCCAGGAAATCCTACTGCTTGTAAGTGGTCTTTTTCTTGGTTTAGTGCTCACTTTGTGTTCACTTGGTTTACTGCAACCCTTTAACTGTTTTCAGAAGCTTTTTAAAAATTGCTTCTCCTGGTTTTTGCTGGTTGTTCAAAACTTCTGTGGGGTACAGAGGCCTGAAGCATCCCACTCTCCCATCTTGATCAGTACGGGACCCATTCCTGATTTGTTGTTGTTGTTGTTGTTGTGTGTTTTGGGGAAACCCAATTGGTTTAATGACATGAAGACATGTGGATACTTCTTGTCTCTGGTTGTATTAACTTGGAAGCTGACAGAATGTGATACACCAGAATTGGAATGGCTTTTTTTTTTTTTGTATGTTGTACAGTGGGGGTCACATTTCATTCTTTTTCCATGTGAGTATTCCATTATTACAGCACCATTTATTGAATTTTTGTTTGTTTTTGTTGGTTTGTTTGCTTTTTGCACACGGAAGTGCATGACCCAAGAATTGAAACCGGGTCTCCCACATGGCAAGCAGGAATTCTACTACTGAACTACCCTTGCACCCCCTGGAATGGCTTTTAAAAGGGGGAATTTAATACATTACAAGTTCACAGTTCTCAGGAAGTGAAAGCATCCAAATTAAGGCACCAACAAGAAGTGACCTTCACTCAAGAAAGGCCGATGGGTCAGGAACCCCTCTGTCAGCTGGGTAGTCATGTGGCTGCATCTGCTGGCTCCTTGATCCTGGGCTCCATTGCCTTCAGCCTTTGTTCCTGTGGGGTTCCTCACTTTGCTTCTCTGGGGTTGGCTTTCATCTCTTGGCTTCCCTTGGCTTTCTCCAGGTTCTGGCTTGCTTAACATCTCATGGTGACATCTGCTGGGTTCCAAACATCTCCAAACATCTGTGTCTCTGTTCTTTGCCTGTCAGCTCTGCTCTAAATTTTCTTTCAGCTCTGTTGTTTCTGTCATTTCTGACTCTCTTCGAAATGTTTCCTCTTTTAAAGGATTCCAGTAAACTAATCAAGACCTACGTGGAATGGGTAATCACATCTTCATTTAATGTAAGGTCACACCCACAATTGGGTGAGTGACATCTCTGTGAAGATAATCTAATCAAAAGCTTCTACATATAATGTTGAGTCAGGATTAAAAGAAATGGTCACTCTCACAAGATTGAATCAGGATTAAAACTTGGTTTTTCTGGAGTACATAATATTTTCAAACCAGCACACTGCTCATTCCTGATTTAAAAATGTAAGTCTTCTTTATTTTTTTCTTTGTAAATTATGCTAAAGGTTTGTCCATTTTGTTGATCTTTTTGGATAGCCAACTTTTGGTTTTGTTGATTTTTCTCTACTGTTTTTCTATTCTTTCATTTATTTCTGCTCTATTCGTTACCATTTCCTTCCTATGGTTTTCTTTGGGTTTAGTTTGCTCTTTTTCTGGTTTCTGAAGGTGAAAGATTAAGTTACTAATTTTAGTTTTTTCCTTTTTTAATGTAGGTATTTACAGTTACAAATTTCTGAACACTGCTTTCACTGCATTCCAAAAGTTTTATATGTTGTGTTTTCATCTTCACTCATCTTAAAGTATTTTGTAATTTCATTTGTGATTTCTTCTTTGATCCATTAGTTATTTAAGGAGTGTGGTGTTTCCCAAATATTTTCTGTTTTTCATTTCTAACTTAATTCCATTGTGTCTAGAGAGCATACTTTGCATGGTTTCAATCCTTTAAAATTTATTGAAGTTTGTTTTATGGCTCAGCATTTGCTCTATCCTACAGAATGTTCTATGTGCCCTTGAGAAGAATGCATATTCTGCTGTTGTTGGGTAGTGTTCTATAAATATCCACTAGGTCTGATTTTTATAAATGAGAAAACTGAGCTCCAAATGGGATTGGAGGATGACCCTACATCTTATATCTAGTTGGTGAAATATTAGGGTGAATCATGTGAAACTGCTATGCTTGAAGATCATAAACTGTTGACTCTCAGATATTTCTTACAATTCATCTTTATAGAACCTAAGTCTCCTGACTGTCAGTCCAGTGTTCCTATCACTGCCTTAGAATGCTATATTAGTCAGGATAGGAGAGACTATACTGTGTAACACACATGTCCTGAACTGTCTGTGGCTTAACACAATGAATGTTCACTTCTTGCTCATGCCATTCTATATAGGTCATGCTGATTAGCTCCAAGTGGTGACTCAGGGATCAAAGCTACTTCTATTTTGTGTGTCTGCCTTCAAAAACACATGCAGGTTCATCTAGCATTAACTTAAGGGGCAGCCCCAGAGGCAGTCAGAACCCAGTCATATGGCCCAAACCTACTCAGTGCAGCTCCCTAGCTTCCAATATAATTTTGTCTTCTTAGCCAATCATATTGGGAATGTAAACCTGACAGTGGAGTCTATCTGTGATCAAGTTGGGTTTTCTCATTTTAGTAGTTTTTAAAATATATTTTCAACAATTCATACTGTAGGTCTTGAAAATGCCTATTAGACTTAAAATTGAAATGAAATCTTCTTGGATGCACAGACCTACCATATTTCAGGTAATTTAGGAGAAGTTCTTAATAAGACAAAACAAGCCCTAGAAAAGACCATGATAAATTCATTAGAGGTTTTCTGAGGTCCGGATGCTGGAAACCA
The DNA here is from genome assembly GCA_004026745.1 of Myrmecophaga tridactyla. Taxonomy (NCBI): domain Eukaryota; kingdom Metazoa; phylum Chordata; class Mammalia; order Pilosa; family Myrmecophagidae; genus Myrmecophaga; species Myrmecophaga tridactyla. Next base: position 48,947 of record PVIY010006945.1, read on the forward strand.
ATTTGTTTCACTTAGCCATGTCCTGGTAAAAAAATCTATGAACTCCATGACCTCTACAAATAGGAAAGGGGAATCAAATCAAGTGGGTTTGTGTAATTCCTGCTTACAACATCATCTACGGAAAAGAACCCTCTAATGAAGTAAACATTTCACAGTTTTGGAACTACCTGGAGATTCCTGATTGCAACTATATTACAACCCTCCTGAAGCTTTAAGCTGGACAAAATCTCTTTGCAAATCTGATAAGCTTGTCTGCAGATACCCACCAATCAAAACAAGTATATCTTTTCTGTGGTCTTCAGGAAAGGAGCTGGGATAGGCCCTCTCTGTAAGCCATTTGATATGATCTTTCCCAGAGAGGCTATGAAGTAATTCCCCAACCCACTTTCTTTTCAAGGAACCCCAAGGAATTCTGTGAGTGATTGATGTCTGTTGTGTATTACCGAGATGAGAATTCAGGAATCGGAGGGCAGTATTTTGGGAACCATTCCCTGTCCTGCCTGATATGGGATCTGCAGGAACCTTGCTGTTGTGTAGTTAGAAGATGGGGTAGAGGCAAGAAGGAAATAACGTCCATTTCTAGCACCCAACAGGAAAGGACCATGAATCCATTTATGGTTAATCCCAATGAAGAACAGGAGAGAGATGTATAGTCTTAATTCCACAGAGTGCTCAGAAGAACTGGGAAATTCCCACTCGCATAGAGTGATGACGCTCCATGAAGCCATCACCCATAGGCACCTCTTAGTTTCTCTGGTTACACCTGTTCTATTATTCCACCTTCAGAAAGGACCTTGGGTTGGTTCAAATGAATGTCAATGGTTTTTGCTTGGGGGTTATCTGTGTCATCTCCCAGTGTCACCTCCAGCCCAGCACCTCCAGCCTTAACTTTAGAAATACACACACGCTTAGTAGTTCTGAAGGGCAAAAGAATCTGGTACATTTTGCTCTTAACATTGAGAATTTGGGTTTCTTTGAGAATAGCATTTCTTAAATATTTTGGTCTGTGGGTCATTTACATCTGTAAAAACTACTGAGCATCTCAAAGAGCATTTGTTAATGTGAATTGTATCTGTTTATACTTAAAATAGAAATTAAAACTATTTATTAATTTGCTAAAATAATAACATTTCAAGGAAAAGAGCTATATTTTTCTAAAACAAAAAGGTGGCATTGTTTACTGTTCCAAATTGATTATGTAGGATTTTAAACTTGGGCCCACTTGGGGGTCAGGTGAGGCACGATGGGAAACCAAGGCCATCACGCATGATGGACACTCCAGGTCCCAGACAGAAATGGGGGGGCTCACCCAGCAGGTGGGGAGCACACAAGCAGAGCCAGAGGGACCCGTGGCCTTGTCCCTTCATTGTGGTCCAGGGTGGAGGTCAGTATATTGCCTGGAGTTAGGAATTGGTGAGTTTAAAGCAAACAGGCATGAAAAGTGAGAGGCACTTGGGTTCCCAGGGCTGTGGGGCTGGTGATCTCATCATCTGGGACCAGCTGGGGGTTCTGGGTGGGGTGTGGAGGGGGCCACAGACGTGGGTGTGGGCTCTGGGAAAATGTGTGCACCAGGGCTGGAAAGCTGCTTATTAACAAGGCTAAAGGTCAGCCTTGAGGTGGGGACTCAGTCAAAGTGATGTGAATGCTGAGGCAGCATATGAAAAATTTTTATGGTAATAACATTTATCTTTCAACAAATCACTTTTATGCTTAGCTCAATAGAGCATAGCTGGATCCTTACATTTGCTTCTGCATTCAATATTATTTTGGTCAAAAAATATGAAGAAAATCCTTCCTCACACAGATAAGTAAAAAAAAAAAAAAGAAAGAAAGAAGTGTTTTAATAATCTTGAAGTTCTAAGTATTTTTCTTTGATACTACACCAAAACTCAACAAGTGATATTTTCTTAAAGGTTAAGAGAATGCGGAATCTGAAATCTTATTGATTAACTGTTTGCACACTGTGACAGTAAAACTCACTGGTCTAACTTGAATTTTCAATGGCTCTTTTTCACATGCATGATTTTGTAAAAGAGCCTCTAGTTATTTGGAAAATACTGGCTCACTGAGTTTTGTAGATCTTCCAAATGGTAGCCCATTTCATTATACCTATTTTAAAAAATCATGGCTGTCGGCCTCACCACGGAGCTCCTCAGAATCTTTAAATATTGGGATGCCGTCAAACTCACAGTGGTGGATACGGGTTTTCCAAGCTGCACAATTTTTCTTGAAAGCCTGAATTTTGGCATTGGCAAGAAGCACTATCTGCTGTTTTCCTTGAAGGGACAGGCTCATTTCTTTCATTTTCAAGAAAATGTCTGCCGGATACCCGTATCTGAGTGGCCCTAGTGGAAGAGAGCAAATGTGCATGGAAGAGAGCAAATGTGCATGGAAGGGGGTGGTGGTGGTGGCACATCCTAGGGTGGTAGGGGTGGTTTATCATTTGGGATCCACCGCTGGGTTTTGGGTGAGGGGTGTGGGTGGTGGCTGGTGATGTGGGTTTGTGCTCTGGGGAAGTTTCTGCCCCAGGGCTGGAAAGCTGTTTAGTAACTTAGTCAAAGGTGAGCACTGAGGCAAGCAGCAGAGGTGGCACACACAAAAATGTGATCATTACCACACAACACAGTATTATTAGAAAAACGTTTTTGTTTTTTTTTTCCAAAAGGATCTTGGAGACCACCAAGGGTCCACAGAGCAGAGCACACTCTGAGAGCAGCTGGTTTAGAAAGGACTTCCTTTTATAAGACTAAATAGCAGTGCTTTCCTGGAAGTTCATTTACAGAAACAAAAGAGGAAGTAAAATAATTTTGCAAAACTCCAAGAAATATGCTCTTACCTTAGTTGCCAATGTGTAGGCTCCTAGAAAAACTTTATCTTTGAGTATTTTGAAAACCATCTTAGAAATATGATAGAAAATAAACAGTAATAATGGCAATAGTTGATGTTTATTGCAGTGCTTACTTGGCAAGAGCTCGAATGCACTATCTCCATTATTTTTTAGTACTAACTCGAAATGCATTATCTCCATTATTCTTTAATATTAAATTCTGAGGCAAATACTATGTCATTCCCCATTTTATAGAGGAGGAAACGGGGGCACAGAGAGTTGAAAGAATTTGACAAGGTCATGAGAATAATGATTTGAACGAGGCAGTCTGATTCTGGAGCTTTTATTCTTAAGCCTAGCATGATTATATCCTATGTCACACACAAGCTCCAAATGTATTTATTGCTTTGTTCCCACATTTGTGCTCAGTCAGATCTTCAAGGAGAAACCATATGTTGCACGTCAATCTCAGTGGCTGGTCAGAGAAGAGCTCAAAAAACACCTTCCAGGTGAGTTCACTCAGTCTACCATCCTTAAACCACGATAAGCAATTGTATTTAAAGTGAAATTCTCAGTGAACCTGACCTTATATTTAATTCATTATAGGGGAACTAACAGGAAAGACCAAAAAAAGTAAAAGTCTGGTGTGGTAGTTAGATTCAGTTGTCAACTTGGCCAGGTGAAGGCACCTAGTTCTGTTGCTGTGAACATGAGCCAGTGGTACCTGAACCTCATCTGTTGCTGATTACATCTGCAGTCGGCTAGGAGGCGTGCCTGCTGCAATGAATGAGGTTTGACTTAATTGGCTGGTGCTTAAATGAGAGCTCAAGGTAGCAGAGCCCAAGCAGCTCAGCATACCTCATCTCAGCCCAGGCCTTTGGAGATGCAGAAAGGAATCCCCTCAGGGAAAGCTGAGGCCTGGAGAGAAGGCCAGCAGAGATCACCCTGTGCCTTCCCATGTAAGAAAGAACCTCAGATGAAAGTTAGCTGCATTTCCTCTGAAGAGCTAACAAAATAAATCCCCTTTTATTAAAAGCCAATCCATCTCTGGTGTGTTGCATTCCGGCAGCTAGCAAACTAGAACAGCTGGTTTCTTGAAAGTTTAAGGAAAATATGTGAGTGCGTGTGTATATATGAATTTATGTATAGAGGTACACATGCAAATCACACATCTACTTCATGTACTTGTGAAATATAAATAAACACATATGTCAGATCATAATGAAACTGGTTTATTTTCTTCTGGGCAGCAAAACCCCAATACTCTTGGGGTTGGCCTCTCCCAGGTATGTGGGAAACCCCCACACCTGGGGTCAAGAAGGGTGCCCCACTATGACAGCACAGTTTCCTTCCCGAGGCGGGGCTGGGGCTCTCTGCAAGGGACGGGAGGTCAGGCTTTCACCGGGACCTATTAGAAGATGGTGGGAGGCCTCCCAGAGGTAGGCAGCCTTCATTTTGCCTCTTCCGAAGTTGGGGATTTTTGTTGTTCTTTGTCAACCTCCAAATCTGTTTTCTGGTTGGGGACCTGCTGGGATTTAATTTGGCCAAGGGTCTTCCAGTAATTTCCAGGGAGCGGTAGGAACCCCGGGCGCGAGTGGTGGGCGGAGGCCGGGCCAGCAGAGACCCGGCCGGGGGTTCTGGGGACCAGGGGCCTGTCTTCTCAGCCCCCGGCCGCACCTCCCTCCGCTTCTCCCCAGCTCACCCCATCCTCCAGCCCCATCCTCCAGCCCCATCCCCGCAGCCTACGAGCGGCCAGCGGCGCGCAGGGGCGGCGGCGCCGGGGCCGCGGGGGGGCGGTGCGGGCCTAGTCCCCGGAGCCGGCCGCGCGCGCCGCGTCTCCCCCTTCCGGCCGCCGGCGCCGCCACATCCCGGGAGCCGGGCGGACCGCGGCGAGGAGGCGGCCGGGGGCGGCGCGGAGGCCTCCGGGGCGGGGCGGCCTCCTTCTCCCACCCACCCCGCCCCGAGCCCGCGCTCCGCCGCGAGGCCCAGCGAGGCCCCCGCGCGCCGCCCCGTAAGGGCGAGGAGGAGCGCGGGGCCCGGGAGCCGCGGGCGCAGCCAGGGTGAGCGCGGCGGGCCCGGCACGGACGAGCATCCCGGGGCCCGGCGGTGCCCGGCGGGCCGCTTCCCGGGCCGCGGAGGACCGGAGGGCGGCAGCGGCCTTCCCGGCGGCGATTCCGCAGCGCGGCGGCGGCGCCCCTGCGGCGGGAGGCCGAGGCCGAGGAACCGCTGAGGCGCGGGGGCTCGGGCCTTTCCTCCTGTCTCCCTTGCGCGAGCGTTTGCCGTTGTGCTCGGGGCGGGAAGGGGACAGTGTGCCCGACAGGGAGGGCGGGACGCGGGGCCGTGCGCCCTGCCCCGCGCGCAGAGAGCCGGGCCCGGGTGGGCGAGGGGGCGGGGCGGCCGTGCTCCACGGGCCCCGGGGGCTGCGCGCCGCCGACCTGGAGGGGACAGGCCCCTCCGAAGTTGGAGGTGGAGGCGTGAGCGTCTGCCCCTCGGGCTGGGAGACGAACCAGGTTTTCCAGAGGCCGTCTCGTTTGCTTTCCACGTCTGCTGGAGGCGGGGGGCCAGTCCGGCTGGCCCAGCGGGAGGGTTTGGGGCCCCAGACTCGCAAAGTCTGGGGCTTTGGGCCGTGAGGAATTGGGCATTGCGTTTGTTGGTTTTATATGCCAGAGTGAGAAATGTCTCAGATTTTCATAAAGGAAAATTAGGCAGCTAAGTACACAAAGAGGGACGTGGCTGTTCTCCAACACGTACTTATTCACTCTTTCCAGTGAGTGGGTTAAGAGGCAGAGAAAGGGGGCGAGAGGTCTCGCTCTTCCTCCGTTATAATTAGGGCATAGTCCTTCTTTGCTCAAAATTGGAATTTCAAGGTGGACAGAAAAAATCCATCTTTACTCTTGACCCTGAAGAATAGAATCTCAAAGACATATCTAAGAGAGAAACAGTCTTTCCTTGCTTGGAATGCAAACCGCAAAACTGAACCAAGAGAAAGGAAAGAAGTCGTGGGTATCCTGGACAATGTGCCATTCAAGTCAGGTCATTTCTCAATTGCTGGAGTTGCTTATACAATAAAAAGGTGGAAGCCAGGCAAATGTAGGACCTGGCAGATTGCAGAGACTGAGAAGTCCATTTTTTCCTGTGCCAGGTCTGAAAAAATCTGGATGTGTGTACCTAAAGCTTCAACTTTGAATCTGCAAGGTAAGAAATGTTCACAGGGGAGACGCTGTAAGCCCTCTGAGGGAATGCTCCTCTGAGTCCTTCCCAAGAGGGAAGCTGGGTTGGATGGTGCCTGGTGCCTCCAGAGCCACCTGCATGGCCAAGGTAAATGAGTTGTATGTTTATTTTGCCACCAACTCTGTGACATCTACAATAGCTCTAATTCCATGAGGTTGGCTTGTTTCCACTTGTTCATTCATTGGATAATATTTGGCTAGAATTTGCCAGGTGCTAAAGATTGAATGCAGGAATACAAAACCTGAGACCATCTTGCCTTAGAAGAATTGATCATTTCATAAGGGAGTCCTTTACTCACTATCAAACATGTGAAATAGGATTGGATTGTTTTTGTTATCAAAAATGTCATTTTTTCATAGTAAGTTATATTGGAGGGTCTTTTGAATAGCTTTTTGGGGCACATTTATAATATTTACTTGTTTACCAAGAAATCCAGATATAACCCATTACTATAAAAGCCCTGTTGCATAAAATATGCTCGAATAATCAGTGGTTAACTATTTCCAGAGTATAAACCAAGTTGTGTTAAAAAGTTGACCTTAAAACTTTTAAAGTTTCTAATTATTTTATTTTAATTATCCTATACAGTGATGAGTGGAATGAGAGCCTCAGGTGTGGCATATACTTCAGGAAGGAACAGTGAAGCCCGTAGAGAGGAATGAGAACCTCAGGTGTGGCAAATACTTCAAGAAGGAACGGTGAAGTCCAGAGCTAGAAGGTAGGTGAAGGAGACTTTGAGCTCCTTGACATTTGGCATTGGTGCACCCCTGGAGATTTCAGAAAAGGTAAACCCTGGAGTGAGAGTACATGCAAGATACATGGAGATGTTTTCCTAAATATAATAGGAGAGCCCACTTGGGCTGATGTGGGTATTAGGTGAGTTCCTACCTGCTGTCTGCCAAGGGCAGTGCCCCACCCACTCCATACAGGTGTTTGCTACTCCTTATTGCACATGACAGGGTTAGCAGTGTCTTTTCATTCTGATAACTTATAATGATAAATCATTCTAGGAGGGTAAATTATGGTGATGGTAGAGCCAAGCAACTTTCTGAATTTAGATGGAAAGAAGCCTACTATGAATATAAAAATCTCAGTGACTGAAAAAGGACTTTACAAAACAAATGCATATACCATGTTTTAATATTGGTGTTGTAGCTGGATCATTTTATTAATTAGGTAATACCATTTGGTTTTGAGCTTTGTAAATGCTTGGACCGGTGGACGGGGAAATGTCTGCCCTTACTCCAGCCCCACCCGTCTAGTTTCCCTTCTTGCTGGTAACTTTCCCAGGGTTCCTGCTTCCTTGGCATTACCAGGTTTTTTCCATGAAGTTTCCTTTAGTGTATGGCTGTGTGTGAAAGAACAGTGAAACGTTTTAAAAATCAAACCCTAGAGACTTGATCCTTTCCCCAGTGGGTGAGTTTTCATCTCCACAAAGAGCTGTTGACAGGAGCCCAGGTTGAGGAAGGCTGGAGAGTTCCTGACTTTGAAGGAACTGATGTAGAAGGAAAATTCACATTCCACCCATGTGAGCTCGTGGGGAGTGATCTCGTGGGAGTTGGTGAAAGAACACAGGGGTGGTATTGAACTCCCAGAGTAGAATTTCTAGGGGAAGGTTTACAAAACTACTGAATGTATTTGATTGGGACAAGATCGTGTTAGCAAAAGATTGTAATGGAGAAATAGACCTGCCTATTTAAATTGGTTTGCATCACGCACCTGCTCCCAGCCCCACTTTTCCCCCTCCATTTCTCTCCTACCACAGCAACCCCCGCCCCCGCCAGGACAGAGCCTCAGCTTCTTCCCCACGTCGTGACCTGGCTGCTGGCATTCTCATCTGGACCTTTCCCACATGCTCACTCTGTACCTGGTACACCGGTCCCCTGCTGCTTTTGAGCTCACACTGTAGGCCAAACACCTGCATGTCTTGCGTCCTTCCTCTCTTTGGTCTGTTTTCGGTGTCATCCCCTTCCAGATGTCCTTGCCTCTCTCCTCTCACCCTGAGCATCTGGGCTATGCATGGCCTGTCTGCCTCTATTAGAATGAAGCACCAAGAGAACAAGTGTGCCCGGCCATGTTTTCAGGGCCTGTAACAACCCCTGGCTCTGAGTGGACACTTGGTAAATATTGCTGAACAAATGATACTTGAAAAAAAAAGCTTATTTACTACAGGACTTTCCAGAGCCTTTAGTAAGCTAATGTGCATATTAAAAGTAGGATGTGGAAGGTGGGAGTAAGACTCCCGAGCACAAAGTAAGAAGGGCTTTGTGTTTTTGGATGACAACTCCAGGACGGCTGCTGGGGTCGATTTGGCAGCAATGATACTTGCATGTGAGCAAAATGAATTTATAAGCATCTTTCTTGAAAATGCTGGGGAGGGAGAAATTCACATTAAATGATGGTCATGGTACTGTACCCATTGTTAGTAATTATAAACATATACAATATGTGCAGCCTTTCTTTCATTTTAGAGATTTTGTTTTTAATGATGAGGGTTTCTTATTGGTTCAGTTGCTTCCCTGACCCTGATTTCTCCATTACATTGTAAGTTCCTTAACCACCATCTCTGCCTTGAGCGTTTCCAGTGTTCTAGACCCCATGGTTTGGCTTCGGATCCTGACACCTTAAGACATGAAAATCACATTTAATGAATGCAAAGAGGAACGCTCTGAAGGCGGCTGTGCGGATGCCATGGCTGGCTACTCTGTTCGGGCAGCACACGGGGCACACTCAGGCTTGCCCTGTTAGCTGGAAGAGGCATTTGGGGAGTTGTCTTGGCTCCTTGGATAAAAGGGAGTTAATTATGGAAGGTGCCAGGCATTTTAAAAGCTATTTGTCACCTGGCTGCAGGGAACACAGTGGCCTCAGCAGAGACATGGAGAAAGGACAGTCTGTTCTTGTCACGCCCCCAGTTCTTCTGCAGGGCAGAGATGGTGGCCTTCATGGTGTCCCCTCTGCAAACCCCATGGGTAGGTTCTGCATTCACAGAAACCATGCAGGAAACGGGGCAAGCTTAGAGGAGCTGTGGCCAAGTGAATTTGGAATGCCTTGTTGTTGTTGTTGTTGTTTAACAAATGGGGCGATATTATCACTGTGATTTTTTTTCCAAGGTCAGAATCCCAATTCTGCAGCTTAGTACCTAGAGAGGGTTGAAGAGAGTGAAATGGGGACTGTGGGCCAACTTAGATTCTAATTAAACCTCTTTATTCAAAACAGACTGACTCAGAGCCTCGTGAGTCTCTAGTTGACCTGAAACCCTTTTGCTGCTAGTTTTCTTTTCTTCCTAAAATGAAAGGAGGTGGTGGGAAGAATGGCTACTAAGCTGCAATGCCTGGAATCTGCATTTTAACAAGGAAATTTTGTGTGGCCGTAAAAATTTTGAGAAGAGGGTGTGTGCAGTTTGAAAGTATTATATACCCTAGAAAAGCTGTAGGTTGGGAAATTGATTAGATTATCTGCACAGAGCTGTGACCCGCCCAGGTTTGAGTGTGACCTTTAATTAGATGGAGATGTGACTCCACCCATTCCAGGTGGGTCTTGATTAGTTTACTGGAAGCCCTTAAAAGAGGAAGCAATTTGGAGAGAGTCAGAAATGAAAGAAACCTCATAGCTCACAGAGCTCAGAGCTGACACAGATGCCGACACTTGGAGAACAGAGACACAGATGTTTGCAGATGCTTGGAGCCCAGCAGATGTTGCCATGAGATGTTATGCAAGCCAGAACCTGGAGAGAGCCAAGGGAAGCCAAGAGATGAAAGCCAGCCCCAGAGAAGCAAAGTGAGGAACCCCTGCAGAACAGAGGCTGAAAGCAATGGAGCCCAGGAGCAGAGGGCCAGCAGATGCAGCCACATGACTACCCAGCTGACAGAGGTGCTCCAGACCCATCGGCCTTCCTTCAGTTAAGGTCTTTCCCTGGATGCTTTAGTTTGGACAGTTTTATAGGCTTAGAACTGTCAACTTGTAACTTATTAAAGTTTTCTGTCTAAGAGCCACTCCAGTTCTGGTATATTGTGTCCCGGCAGCCTGCAAAGGAGAATGGGGTGGTAGTAGGGAGGCTCCCCAGACCTGCAGTTCTCAGTCTTGACTGTGCCTTAGAATCATCTGCAGAGCTTTTAAATAACGCCCAGGCTCCATCTCCAAAGCGTTTTTTTTTTAACTGACCATTTATAGGGCATTGAGATAGTATTTTCACAGCTCTCTAAGTGATCCTAATGCATAGCTGGGCCTGGGGACCAGTGCCCTGGACAGAGTAGGATGTCATTAGGTAGATGTCCAGTCTCAGTGTATATGCAATCTCAAAATCTTCAAGGATTTGCAGAGCCCAACAGACCCGATATTATGGATCTTACTAGTTCACTTGCTGGCTCTTAAGAGTCAGAGCTAGTGATCTGGTGACCATGCCAGGGTACCTAATTAGAAACCTCTCTGCACCACGAATGAAGACGACCTTGAGACTGGGGTTTTGCCACCTGGACGGTTGCTCTTTAGATGTTTCACTTTGCTGCTGCCGGAGAAATAGTTTCAACATGTAACTCAGAGGAGGATCCTGCCTGCTCTCTTCTCACTAAAAACTCTTGAGTGGCTCTATACTGTTCTTCCGTTCTTTCAGTAAAGACTAAATCCCTTATCAGCTCCGTGAGGCTTTTATCCAGCCATTTGTGCCCCCACTTCGGTCACTTGGGGCTGTGGGCTCCCTCCCGCTCACGTCAGGACCTCTGCGAGATGCCGTGCTCCGAGTGCCTCCCCTTCCCCATCAGTTAATGTGGCTCTTCCCCTGACAACCTCGTGGCACTCTCCCCACACCACTTCACAGATGCTCAGACTCATGTGGGTCTCCCCACTCGAGTGCATGGGTGTGAGGACAAGAACTCTGTGTGTGTGTGAACACACATATGTGTGCATCCTTGGCTTGGGCTCAGCTGTCTTGTATTCCTGGCACCCGTTTTGTCAGCCATGTGAATATACCTTTTCAGGGTGAATATAATTATTTATAGGTCATTTTGTGCCTTAAAGTATATGCAAATATAAACCTCATTGTGTTTGTGTTCCTAAGCCGTAATCGTTACAGATGCTGGACTTGGGGGGGAGTGGGCGTTTTGAGAGGGGGCCCAGGTGTTGACTCTCACTGGCTCTGGTTGACTTGCACAGCACGCGCCTTGGAGAATAAGCCCCAGCTTATCTCATCTTTTAGCCAGGATGCTTTGACAGCCTTTTCACGTGAGCCTGTGTGTCAGGTGTATGTTTTCTCAGTTTAGTCCTTGGGAAAAAAGTTTGTTTCTAGTTGTGCTTCCTACACTCAGGGTTCCCCCTCTAGAAAATGCCGCATGTAGGGTTCTATTCCCCTACAGGCCTTGGGGAAACATGCTTTGAGTTTGCAGGCTGCTCTAATACCACACACCGGCTGGCGAAACAAGGGGAGTTTATTCTGAGGCTAGACCTTGTGCAAAGTCAAGACAGGAGCTTGGCTTCCTGTTCCTTCAGGCTGTGGCGGACTGGCTTTGGCTGTGGTCCTGGGTCCCTCATTGGCCGCAGTCCCTGGGTCTGGGAGAGAAGGGAGGGGCTAAGGCAGGGACATGAAGGGCTCCAACCACCTTGTAACACTTCTATTTCCTTAAAACAAACAAACAAAAAGACACCAAGCAAGCTTGGCAAGTTAGAGCTGAGTGTATATAAACAGATATTTCCTGCATTACTCTCTGTGGCTTTTTTGTTTCAACTATGTAATCATTTTTTAAAAACTAAAGCTCGCTAATGAAAGCAGAATTTTCAGATATTCATTGACTTTGTCAATTCACATTTTTCCTGGCTAGGAAATTTTTACCATCCTTTTCCACACTTCACGAAGAGGAGAGGACACTGCAGCTGGCAGTGGTGAGGTAGCATTCAACAGCATTGAAAAACCCAGACAGGTTATACACATGTGTAGGTAACATTTTGTATATTTTAATTTTTTTATAAGGAATACATGCTTAATGTGAAAGATTTAAAAAATTTAAAATTGTATAAAGAAACAAATCCCTATCCTCTCGTGATGTTTTTCTGTGCATTGCTCTGTGATGGTTGGGTTCGGGTGTCGTCTTGGCCAGGCGACGTGGCCAGTTGTCTGGTGAGGCAAGCACTGGCCTGACAAGTGCTACAAGGATGTTTTGTGTCTGGTTAATATACCGAAGGCTGGTGTATTAAATCATCAATCAGTCGATTGCCTCTGTGACTGATTACATCTAGAATCAACTATAGCCATGTCTCCCACAAGCAAGATGATCCAGTCACATTGGTTTGATCCAATCAGTTGAAGACTTTTAAGGGAGGAGAGAATTTTCACAGCTTCTTCAGCCACCGAGCCTCGCCTGTGAAGTTCGTCAAGACCCTTTGTCAGTTGCCAGCCTTGCAGCCTGCCCTATGGGTTTTGGACTCTTGCATTCTCATGGTTGCATGGAACTCCTTTGTAAATTGCACACTTACAGATATCTCCTGTTGGTTCTGTTTCTCTAGAGAATGCTAATACATACATATATGTAATTTTTAAAATATTAAATGTACTATTCTGCAACTAGGCTTTTTTTGTTGACTTACTATTTCTTGACACTATGGATCTGTGTAGGTGGTTTGCCTTCAGTATACAGTTTTATTTAAAAAGTTTAAAAAAATTGGACTCTAGCATGATTTAACATCTCGTCTCTTCAATTGCATGTAGGTGCTGTGGCTTATAAAATAATTTTTTTTCAAGTAATACTGAATACAAGTATTACTGAATAGCGTTTGCTTGTTTTCTAGTGTCTCATTTAATGGATGTTAAATATGTAACTATTCTCCTGTGGAGACCAGAGAAATATCTGAGGTTGATTGGGGGTCTCCTCCTCTAACAAAATTGAGAATTGTTGGATAGAGGGTTGGACAAGGGGCCTCCTAAAGCACTGTCCAGCTCTCATAGGGTTCAGTTTAAACGTGAATTTCCAACAGACAGCAAATCAGTTTTTAGTGTATGTCCCATGCAATATTTGGACACACACTAGAAAATTATTTATTGTTAGTATGAAATACAAACTTAACTGGGTGTCCTGTGATTTTGTTTGTCATGCGTGGCAACCCTCCTCGGGGTCCCCTGCAGACACACGGGACCTCAAGTGTGGCCCGAGGGTGATGGGGCAGCTCATAAGCAGCTTGGCAGGTGGCGTGCTCCCCGCTGCAGGCTGTGACTGCTTGTGGGGTGCTGTGGAGGGAGTTCAGGGTGCCCCGAGAGTCAAGGAAGTGAATGTGCTGTCAGGAGGAGGAAAGGTGTGACCTGCGTCTCCTCTAAGCTGTGTCCCATCCACACTTGAGAAGTCCTCTGGAATCGTTTGGTGTCAGCCCCATGTTAGGCGATGGGTTCCCGCTGCCCTGGGGCGGTGGGTGCCTTGGCCGGCTGGTGGGAACCAACCTGGACCAGCTTGTCTCTTTGAATGGCTTGGTCTGGCCCAAGGAAGCACTGGGCCAAAGGTGGAACGAAACACCGTGTTGTTTCTCACCAAGCATCACTGAAGACCTCCCAGCTCTTAATGTCTCCTGCAGCAAAGCATGCCATGCTGAGCTGAGGAGTGGACAGGCCCTGCATCCCATGGCTGTAGGCCTCAGCCTGAGGCCAAGGCCCACACAGGCCTCTGCAGGGAGTGGGGGCCAGAGGAGCCCCAGCATGGATGTCTTTATTATTATTATCATTTTAGAGACTCTGTAGTGTCAGGGATTCAAGCCTGTTGCCTAAGCCGGGCTTCTGTCCTCTAGCATGACAGCACAGCTTGCTCCTTGGTAGGCCTTCTCTTGCCCTCTGCTTCCAGGCTCTGACGTGTGCTGAAAACTCATTCTGTCATCCTGTGCTCAAAAGGGATCAGGAGGCAGATGAGTAAAAGTAAACCTTATATTCCCAAAACAAAAAGAAATGATACTATCTCATCATGGTTCCCCCCATTAGGATATTTGAGACTTAATTATTAGTTAAAAATAAAATGTTAGTGAGTCAAAATACCAGTGTATCAATGGAACGATTTCCAATATTTGTTGTTGCTACTGTTTACTGGAATCGCCTGCTGTTTTTATTCTTCTGTGTTTAACTGGTGTGTTTTTAAGTAGCAGGAGGTGTTCATGTTTTCCAGGAGAACTGTTGGATGGCTGGGACCCGACAACATGCACCACCAGTGGCTCCTGTTGGCTGCGTGTTTTTGGGTGATTTTCATGTTTATGCTGGCGAGCAAGTTCATCACGCTGACCTTTAAGGACCCAGAGGGTAGGTATTTTTCGTCGTGAGATGGGTTCTGGTTCATCGAGGCTCTGCTGCCATATTGCTCTTAGATAAATGGCCTCTGTCATGGTCAAAGGCTTCAAGGCCCTGGTGTCCCAGGCCCATAACAGGTTAGGAGGGGGCAGTGGAGCGAATTGGAAGGGGCTTCCCCAGCACCCCTCCTGGAGGGCAGAGGGGGCTTTGGTTAAGGGCTGACGCCAGCGTGTGGGCTGAGGAGCAGGGCCTGCCCCCAGCAGTGCCAAATGCCCCTGCCAGGGCGTCTCGCTGCTGCCAGTTTGAAACACCTGGTGTGCTCTGTGTGGTCATGAGAGACGTGACTGATTAGCATGCCTGTGAGCCATTGAGGTCCATGCTGGGGCCCACGTCTCTGAAGGTCAGCCTCGGTGCATTAGGTCACGTAATACAGATATGTCAATTTGCCTTTGAGGAACACGTGCTCTGACGGTTCATGAGACTGCCTTGGAACAGCGAGTTGCTGTAAAAGGCTGGGTTTGTGCAAGGAGGTGTGGCGATGGAGAGCCTGGACGCTGCGGTTGAATGTGGCTCAGGAGCAGCTGTCGGCTGTCAGGGCTTCCACCACCTCGGCGAGACGCCTGTGAACGTGGCTGAGCCTGGGTCTCTCCTGCCTGGCACGTTGAACAGCTCCTGCTGGTTTGGCTTTTAGAAAGGGCATTAGAAATGCCTCTGCATCAACCGTGTTCTCAGTTGACTCCACAGGCTGCACACGCCTGTGCTGCTGGGGTGACACATGAGTGGCAGACACTGCTGTGCCTTAGAAAGTGGCTGGGTGTCCACTCACTGTGCTGGGAGCTCCCCAATGCCCCCATACCTCCCACTCCCGACCCCGCTGTTCCCTGCTCCCCTGCTGTTCCCTGCTCCGTCTGTACAGGAATAACCAGGTTGGAAGGCGGTGCTGCTGGGAGAGGAGAAAGGCACTGAAGTTAGTTGTGAGTGTGGCTCTTGGCTTCACAGTTTCCACTCAGTAACATTTATTAGGCTTTTTTTTTTACATGGGCAGGCACCGGGAATTGAACCGAGGTCTCTGGCGTGGCAGGCGAGAACTCTACCACTAAGCCACCATGGCCCATCCTATTTATTCGGCTTTTTGCACTTGAGGCCCCGACTGGCTTTCATCAGAAACCCTGCCCTCTTCCAGGAGCCTTTGCGAGAAAGCCTGTGAGGTTGTCGCAGCCTTGGAGAGGTATTGCCACGCCTGCAGGTGTCTTGGGTAGCCAGGAGCATCCCAGAAAACCACGGCTGGGGGGACCAGCGGCTAGTTGGAGAGCTGGTCGAACCTTGCAGGGTTGTTAGGTTTGACATGGTCTCGGGCTGATGCTTTGGGAATGTCTCCAGTTGCTTCTGCACGATTACGTTTGACTGATGTGAGATCCACTGTTACATATTAGAATGGGGCTCTCTTCTCCCGCTGCCCTTTAGGACCCTTGGGGACTCTTTAAATGCTCCACGGTTTGGGCCCCACCTGAGAACAAGTGAATTAGAATCTAGGGTGGGGCCCAGGTACCCATAGCTTCGTAAACTCTGTAGATGATTCTGACATGCAGCGGGCATTGAGAACCACAAACGTCGAGGGTAGCTGGGAAACTGAAAGGCAGAGAAAGAGCTGCCTGAGTATGAAATTGATGTTAGAAGAGTCCACACAATTTACTCACAATTCCCCTAAATTTCACTGCCCAATAAGGAATGCTGTCAAACGGCACATCCATCTGAGGTCGCGAGGTTAGATTATTTATGATATATTTTGTTTATTCGTGGTAGGAGTATGCATGATGTATTTTAGAATTCCATCAAAAGTAGTTAATTAAGATGCTTCCCTCTGAGTTTTAATCCTAGCTGACAGAATAACCTCTGGAGAACACCTCGTTCCCTATGATGTCACTTAAACAAGGAGTCGTGTTAGGACGTGGCAAAGTTTGTGCGGAACGTTTTCAGGAAAGTATAGAAGCTCGAGAGGAGCGAAAGTGAAAGGGAACAAAAGAGTAGGATAGAAAGTAAACCCTGTCTGCATGGATGAAAGGCTCTAGGACCTTACACCTGGAGAAAAGCCTGTGTGAACCTGGAGCCGTCACTGCATCCCTCTGGCCACTCCCTCGAGGTGGCGAGTGGGGGGCAGGCTTCACAACCTTGGAGCTGGGTGTGGGACGGCAGAGCCCGTGCACTGCGCCCTGGCCTGTCCGTGCGCCGCGCCCTGGCCTGTCCGTGTACTGCGCCCTGGCCTGTCTCCAGCACCCCCAGTGGGGAGCCGCGTGAGTGCCGTGGACTTGTGAGTATGAGATGAGGGGTTGCACAGCAGCACGCCCCCACCCGTCCTGACACACCTGTCCCTGAGCACACGCTGAGGGTCACACATGGTCGTCTCCGCACAGGCTGGGTTTGAGGGAACTGTGCTCCCATCACAGGGTCTCTCGCCAGTCTGAGGGCCCAGCCCTGGACCGACTGCCCAGGAGAAGCTCAAGTCACCACCCCTGCGGGTCACGCCAAGGGTCCTGGGCTTTGGGTGGTTTCGTGTGCCCTTCCACGAGGCCAGGTCAGAGGCTTTGTCCCCGTCCCGGGCGCTGTGATGCGGTGAGTGTAGCGTCCAGGCCTGGAGACCCTCCCCTGCTGGGGAGACAGCCCACGGCGGGCCCTGAGCCAGGCGGGACGCCAAGGGGGGTTGCACGTTGGCTGCAGGAGGTTTTCCACAGGGTGGTTTATTTCACTCGTGTTCTCGGTGTTTTTCTGCCTTTGCACCCAAACCGCATTTTGAAGGGTTGTTCCACGGGACAGACCTGATAGCCCGGTGGTGCCCGTGCGATGCGGTTCCCTTCCCGCAGGGTGGACGGAGCGTCCTTGGCCCCAGCGTTGGAGGGAGCTGCTTTGGGGCTGCCCCTTGGGCTCTGTCCTCTGGGAAATCCCGCTCGGTGGACACTGGATGTTCTCTCCCCCTGTTTTGAATGATGTCCTCCCCTCTGGAGCGGACAGAATAGATTTTTCTTAAGCTACTGTTTAAAGCAACACTTATCTTTTTGTAGTGTTACAGGTCTCTGTGCAGCTCAGTGATGGAACCGTACTGGTATTTGTCACAATTACTTGTCCCAAGCTAACAGACCTGTTATAGTGAGCTAGGATTGGAGGTTAGGACCAGACTCTGTCCTAGGGAAGACACCTGCAGTGATGGGGTGATGCACGAAGGGGCCCTCCTCTCAGTACAAAGGGCTGCCTTTGCAGGAGCACCAATTCTTCTCTCTTCTGTTTTACTTCTCCTGAGCGTCTTTCGCCAGGTCTCAGCTGCTCACCTTGATGGTGGGCCACGTGGGCAGATCCGTGGTTTAAATGTCTCTGCGTCCCTCCCGCCACCACGCACTGGGCACGGGGCTTGCGTGTGGCACTCAAGATGAGATAGCTACAAAGCACCAGGGAGGATGAGTGGGCACCACTGCTTTTAGAATAATCATGCGTCACAAAACAGTTTGTAAGAAAAAAGTATAATGATAAGTCTGATGCTGCTCACCAGAAAAACAAGCTGACCTATGTGGAGGCATGCTATGAAGTCAGATCACTCTGACCCACAGTGATGATGGCATTGTGCTGAAAATACGGTTGTCTGTTAGTCGCCCGAGAAAGAAAACTAAATGCAAATGGTGCTAGTTGAATGTAGCCAAATCCAAGGAAGGAGGTCAGGGAAGCAAATGCTATAAAGTTTAAGATCATAAAAATGTTAAAATCTACAGCTGACTAGTCCAGCACGCGTTGTTGGAAGGTGAGATGCCCCATCTCCCCATGTTTCCTGGTGTGAAAACAGGTTGCTTTCCAAAAACTCACTTATACGTCTGTTGCAGAACTTGGGGTATCGTTCCTGTGTAAGGTTATCTCCGGAATCCTTGAGCAGATGGCACAGCTACGTGTTCACGCTGTGAGTGGTAGAAGTCGAGTCGCCCTGCCAGAGGGGCCTGTGAGTTTTCTAAAAGAGACACGTCAGTACTCAAAAGATGACAAGGTGACAAAGGAGGACACACCGACCCTGGTCTCCCAGGGCCCTCGGAGGGCGTCCGGGAGCATTGGAGGCAGATGGCACTGCTGCGTTCTTCTGTTTTTACATGATCCGTAGCATTCTCTGTCGTTATTGCAGGTCACACAGCTCTACACACAGCTCTGGATAGAATTGCGTTTTGATTCAAGTGTAGATAGAGGAAAAAGGGAAAAAATATTTTAGAGGGACTCATACAGGCATGTGGCCAATAGATTGCGTTGGGGTCAAGTAACTCTAAAGTGTGTGAGATGGGGAGTGGATGATTCTCACGTGGGGCACGCGCAAGACTGGGAACGTGCAGTGTCCTCCTGTGTGCGGGAGGGGAGGCCCCCAGGCCACAGCACCTGTGTCCCCTGCTGCTGAGAGGACGCTGTCCAGTCCCCTGGCCAGGCCAGCAGGGCCACAGCAGGGGCTGTGAAAGTCTTGCTAGCAGTTAACAACTCACAAGCAACAGGTTTGGATCCTAAAAAAAAAAGTTAAATATGCCTTCGTATAACTGGTTTTTATGCTTTTTTTTTTTTGTATTTACCCTTTCTTCCTAATTGTATATTAGGCTTTGAGAAATCTTGAAAGCAAATGTTTCTTTGCAAAGATCTGAAATACTATCTTTAAGTCCCACCCCCAGTATTTCCAAAAACCCACTTCATTGCTGGCGGTCATTGCAGACGGGCCTTTGTCTGGACAGGCCTTTCCGCTCACCTGCCCCTGAGCCCTGTGGCTGTTCTAACTAATGTGTAAGCGCTGACTTGACTGCTGAGAAGTCTTTTTTTTTTTTTTTTTAAGTTTAATTTTGAGACAATTGTAGGGTTGCATGCCCTTTGTAAGAAATAACGCAGAGAGGGTCTGTGGGCTCTGCCCAGCTCTCCCGCTGGTTGCACCTCACGTCCAGGGTCCTGATGTCGATGCCCAGCACCCAAGGGGATTGCCCTTTTCTAGCCGGACCAGACTCTGTCCTAGGGAAGACACCTGCAGTGATGGGGTGATGCATCCTCTCCACCCCCCCATCCCTGACCACTGGCAACCACTCATCTCCTCCATCTCTATAATTTTGTCATTTCAAAAATGTTGTATAAATGAACCACGGTTTGTGACCTGTTAGGATCTTCCCTGACCACTCAGCCTAATGCCCTAATCCCCCACGTTGTTCCGTGTATCCCTCATCTGTTCCTTTTCATTGCTGAGCCTATTCCACGGATGTGCCATGGTTTACTTTGCCATTTACCCGTTGGAGGACGTCTGGATTCTTTCCAGCTCAGGGCTATGACTGACACTGTGGCTGCTACAGCCATTTGTGTTTAGGGTTTTGGGTGGTAAGTCTTCATTTCTCCGGGATCCCTGCCTAAGGAGGACAGTGGTGGGTCGTGTGCTAGTTGCACCCTTAGTTTTCTAAGGAACTTGCCAAGCTCTTTTCTAGAGTCACTGCCTTGTTTCACTTTCTCACCAGCCGTGTGTGAGTGACCCAGGTTCTCTGCGTCCCTGCCAGGACTCGGCAGTGTGCAGTTTTTTTATTTCAGCCATTTTGATAGGTACGTAGTGATTTCTCGTTGCGCTTTCAGTTTGCGTTTCTGTGACAGCTAAGAATGTTGAACATGCTTTCAAGGGCCTAACAGCTGCCCGGAGGCCCTCTGCAGTGAGATGTCTGTGTGTCATCTTTTGCCTGTTTTCTTACTGGATTGTTTATTTTTAGTTGAGTTTTGAGGGTTCTGTATTAATATATTCTAGATTCTAGTCCTTTGTCTTTTCATTCTTTTTACAGAGTCTTTTGCAGAGCAAAAGTTTTTAATTTTGATGAGGCTCAATTTACTAGTTGAATTGTGCTTTTGGTGTCAAGCAGGAATTCTTCGCCTCCCCTTAGATACTACAGGTTTTCTCATGTATTTTATTCTAAGTTTTAGAGTTTTATGTTTTACATTTAAGTCCACGATCCATTTTGAGTTAGTTTTTGTATAAGGTATGAGGTCTATGTCAGAGTTCTTTTTTTTTTTTGGCCTGTGGGTGTTCAGTTTCTCCAGGACTCCTTGTTGAAAAGGCTATTCTTCCGCCATTGAATTGTTTTTGCACTTTTTGTCAAAAATCAATTCAGCATATTTGTGTGGGTCTGCGTCTGGTTTTTCTGTTCTGCTGCATTGATCTGTGTGTCTTTTTCTACATGGGAAGATTCTTAACCTCTCTGTCTTCTAGGGTACAGTGCCAAACACAATTTTCTATTCCTGTCGACCATGCCAGAGGTGGGGAAGCTGCCAGAAGAGAAGCGCTTTTCGGAGGAACTGAAGGTGAGCACAAGGTGGCGGCTCCTGGGGAAGGAGGAGAGATCCCCAGGGCCACGGCGCTCCCCTCCAGCCGTCCGGGGGCAGGTCCATATGGCCTGGTGGTGGGCAAAGCCAGGGGGGCCCGGGCCTTGGACAGAGCCTGGCGTCGGCAGGGGGTGTTGGCAGGACCCCTGAGAGTGAGATGCTATGAGGTTGTGCTATTTCGGCACAAGAGAACTGTGACCCTGGAACTTCCATGCTCGCCCTTGGGGGGCCCTCTCCCCGGGGGGCCACCGGCAAGTGCACGAGTGAGAGGACTTAGCCTGGAGATGCACACGGTCATTATTTGTTTACAGAAGTACGTGCCTTCTTGGAGGATTTGGGATAGATTCCTTTCAGAAACAAGATCCCCTTCAGAATGTTTTCTTCCCTTCAGAAATTTAAAATATTTAATATTATAATTTACATGTACCTCTCAGAAGGAACGTATCCATCTGTATTTGTCAGTGTTCCCCAGAGAAACAGAACCAACAAAATATAAATATTCAGAGCCTCGTTCTAAGGAATTGGCTCACATGGCCACAGGGCTGGTAAATCCAGACTCTGTAGGCCGGGCCACAAGCTGGAAAGTCCGACAAGGATGATGCTGAAAACCTTAGTGTGGATTCCCCAGGGGAAGCTGGCTGGCTGGAATCTCTGACAGGAACCAAGGCAGTTGTTGGGTTAGAATTTCTTTCTCTTCTGTCCTTGAAGTCCTCAGTTCTGGTTTTTAAGACCTTCAGCTGATTGCAGGAGTCATCTCCCCACACTGCCAAGAGCCCTCTCCTTTATCAATTGTAGATGCAGTCCACTGACGTCCCCTGCAAATCCCATCTTGCAGTAGCCTCACCCTAACAAGCAGGGCAGGGCTTGACCAAATCACAGAGTTTCCAACCAGAACCTAGCCCAGTTGACACCACGAAGTTAACCATCACAGTATCTAATGGGGCCAGGGGAGGGGATGTGGATATGAAAGAGAATGAGGGACCCACCAAAAAGCAGGATCAGTTCTCCCAGGTAAGCAGCTGCAAGCGGAAGAATACCCACCAGTCAATCAGTTACATACTTCATCAGCTGCGCTAGGATGTTCAGAAATACAAAAGAGGTATACAGCAAAAAGTTTATCTTCTCATAGCATGGACGGTAGCTGCAAAGATAAAAGGAACGTTTGGGAAAACCTCGGAAACGTGCTTAAGCTCTAGTTGCTAAATTCAGGGAGGACAGTTCTTTCATGGATTTGACTCCTCATGTGCGCCTAGCCGTGTGCTAGTCTTGGAGCGTAGCAAGTATTGGGAGAGGGAAGAAGGGAGGTTTTGGTCTACATTGAAAAGATGACCACGTTGCAGGAGCAGAATACCATGAGTGATCAGTGGCCTGGAGAGGAGTTCGTCCAGCCACTCTCCAGTGGCATCATGCCTTCTGCATGAAGACAAGCCTGGGGGCCACCTCCCCCAGGGGCTTAGCCACAGGAGTGGTCCTGGAGCCGTCCCCTGAGGTCTGGCCTCAGGGTAATGGGGAGACCTGGGAGATGGTATGAAACCATTTCTTGGCTCCCTGGAGTTCCAAACTCAAACAGGCTTTCCTGCTTCTCCAACTAGGACGCTTCCCCTTCCCCCAGATTATCTTCCCAACAGTGAGTGAAATTCCATCACTTAGCACATTTCCATCGCAGCACTCTTGCAGGCTCCCGGTGGGACTCAGTGACTGCCCCGTTGTATTCGCCAGCCCCCTGTCACCTCTTATTCTCACTGAAGTGTCCTGTACCCACGGACCCTGGTGGGGTTGTGGCTCCCTGCATCGCCTTCCTCTGTGTTCTCCTTTGCAGTTCCTTCGCTTTCTGCTTCAGGGTAGTTGCTTTTGTTACTGCAGCACATTTCTGTTCATCTTTGTGGCTTCTGTTTTGGGGAGGCACAAGGTCACTTATTTTTGTGCTCCTCGCGGTACTTTGTACATCGCGGACGCGCTGTAAGTACTGTCTGTGTCGAATTCCTGGACAGCTGAGAGTACGCTTTGCTAAGGAAGTGGAGTGTGAAGGACAAGGTCAGCAGCACTCCAGGGGAGCGGGAAGAGATGTTTGACCCAGAATTGTGGCGTTTGAGAGTGAGAAGGAGCCCTGGTCACTGGAGCAGCTGATCCAACCTCCTAAATCGATAGATGGGAGAACTGAGTCTAGGAAAAGGTTCATCATCAAAAATCAGGTGGAAGTTCCTGGCTGAGCCCAAGCTGCTAACTTTGTCCCAGCACTTGCCTTCCTTGACAAGCTGATTCCAAGTCTTTCTCCTCAGATTCTTTTTGTAATTAACCTCCTTATAATTCCCTACCCAGGATGAGGGAAACACCTTGGAAAGACCCTCGTGTCTTCCTAATCCCTGTCTGGGTTTGGAAAGTATAGGGTGTCATTGTGCTGGTAGGAAGGAAATGGGAGGAGCAAGCCCTAAGGACGTTTACCAGCCCAGGATTGAACTACAGAGAAGGGGCAGGCCTGTCTGGGCTTCCCAGTACAGGGACAGAAATGAGAACCAAGTGCCATCTAGAAAGTGTCTGTCTGCTCAGAGGCAAGTGTTTTTCTGGTTTTACTTTTCACAGGACATTGATGTAATAGGGTTCAAGTGAGCAGAGCTCTGAGATGTCCCTGGAACATGCTTTTAGGTTCAGACCCTCTAACACATCTGTGAGTTTGGATGGACTATACAAATGAGAAACCAAAAAACTTACAGAAAATGGGAGGGTGTTTCATAGAGTTAAGGAAATATCTGGTTACAAGGTAAATTATGACACAAAGATATGGGTTTATATTTCTAAGATTTTTGTAAGAAGAATGAAGTGCTTTGAGACAAGGGTGCCGTCAGAATGCTGCAAGACACCAAACAGGAAAACACACCTTTGTGTTGTCACTCTTCTTACCCCCTAAGAAGAGGAATGTTCTTTCTGTAAAAACTGGTGGCCTAAAGAGCGAGTGCAGTTGAAAATACTGCACCTAAACACCGTTTCTGGGTTTTAATCTCATTTTGTCCTTATACTGGACCTCTGAGGTATAAATTTTGTATTCAGGTTGCAATTGTGAGGCTCAGGGAATTTTGCTTAGGAGTCCAGCATGCCATGACCACCACGTGGTGGATGTGGAGCTTGAACTCGGTCCCCTTCTCGTCCCACCCTATTGTATCGATTCTCTTGAGACTCAGATGCAAGGGGAAGGAAATGAGGGGCACGATGGTCTGAAGTGCCTTTGGAGGCCGTGAATTATTAGATGACATTAAAACTCAGCATCAGCTTTCCCAAGAGAAAGGGCCTTCATAAATGTGATGAGATTCCATAGCCTACCTTCAAAAAGTTTATTTTGTGTATAATGTAGATGAGTGCTTGAAAGAAAGTTATTATGAAAATCAGTGGTTACAGTTGATACCGTATATTTCCTAAGAGAAAAAGTAGTGCAAGGCAGTACAAGGAATTAAAACAACTGGAGGAGAAATTGTTTCCCTTTTTATTTAATGCTTCAGCAAAATTAGAAAGCAAAATTTGAAAATGAAGTAAGTGGGGACTTGTTTGTAATTTCTCAACTGGTTGAGAGGTGGCTCTCCTGTAATGTACTGCTCTTGAGTGTCACCCGGTATCAGGGTTAGATTTGAGGTTTTAAAGAATTGGATCAAAGTGAGGGGACAGAGGCTTTCTCTGGATAAGTTGGCAAGACGTGGAATGTTGAGGAACGAGGGTCAGTTAGCTCTGAGAGCAAGGAAGATCCCGCCCCGGGTGTGTTCCCTGGGGTTCTGCAGTGGCAGGAGCAGGGCTGATGCCACTGGGACGGTGTGTGTGTGTGTGTGTGACTGCCACACATGGAGGGGGAGGTGACTGCCACACACCGGGGGGAGGTGACTGCCACACACGGGGGGAGGTGACTGCCACACACGGGGAGAGGTGACTGCCACACAAGGCCACTTGTAGCTGCTCTCACTTCTGGTCACTCACAAGGTGTTGTCTTCTCCTTAGGCATCCCCCAATTCTTAGTTCTCTCTAGAGAAATCCAGGTTTCAGTTAGTCCAAGAGGGAGAAGACGTCCTGGAATAAAGTTCTGAGTGGAAGAGTGATTATATCCGACCCCTGGAAGGCCAGCCAGGAAACCTCTGTTGTTCTGACTTTGCCACTGTTCTCACGTTAGTGCATTTTAGAAGCTGCCTTCCTCGTGTTAGTGCATTTTAGAAGCTGCCTTCCTTCTCCCCATTTTGTAGCTGACCCAGCCCTGCAGGGAGGACAGGCAGTTACAGCTGCTCCATGATTTGATTGCCTGGCAAGCTTAGTGCATTTTAAAAGATAGAAAGGGTATTTTGGTTCATTCAATATGGTTCGTTAGGAGGGACCGTCTGCTCTAAAATCTCAGGAAAAAATCCTGGTAGCTTTATGGGGATAAATAGCTCCTTTCTTAGCAGCAGAAGCAGTTCAGAATTCCAAGAAACAGGAGCACAACTAGAGGCCACCAAAGGAGTGAGGTTGAGGGAAACGGCCTCCCCATTCAGAGCTGCCTTCCAGGACTCCTTAGAGAGCTGGGTGATGCCTGTGAGCTGACACTGCAACTGGACGTTGGCGGGAGGGACCCTGAAGTCCCAGAGGACCGAGCCCCTGAGCAGGTTTGGAGGCTACTGGAAGGTCTGCCCTGCCGACTTGGCCACCCCACCTTCAGCGCCACCCCCACCCGCAGCGTCACCCCCATCCACAGCACCACTCTCTGGTTCTCGTCCCCTGGAGCTCGCCTGGTGTCTTTGCAGAATGCCGCCGCTGACCCCAGGCTCAGAGGAAACACTCAACGAGTATTTGTCAAACGAATTCGGCAAAGCAGCTGAATTCTGAACTGAGTAGTAACAGAGGTCTCTTGGGCTGTAGATGCTCTCTTAGGTTCTTAATTATCCCCCAAAAGTTCTGTACCATAATTTAATGCTTGAGTTTTTTACCTTTTTTTAAGTCAACCTTCTCTTGAGAAAATAGAGGGAAGTCAAATGAACCAAGTTGCCGCTTTCCTTTGCCAAGTGTACTGATTGCACTCCACTGTCCCTCGGGCCGTGGAGGGGCTCTGAGAAGGGCTGGAGATAGTGGGCGTTACTGTAGGAAAAGGAAGGAAGGAAAGAAGAGAAGAGGCCTGTGGAAGATTCTTGGTAAGAAAGGGAAAGCCCGGCCTGGCTGGAAATGGAGAGGCTTCTAATAGAAAGTTTGGCTTTTACTTAAAGGAAGATCACATTGAAGGAAGAAAGAAAAGTGACGTGCTACCTTTGATCAGGCATCTCCGAGTTACCTGGAATATGTCTTTGAATAGTTGTTTTCTCCCAAAAGTAGTGTATAGAAGGTATAATTTCTCGCCCATGTGAAGCTAAGACAATTTCTTTGTTGGCTTCCTACATAAGATACAAATGGGCTGAGTGAAAACACTCATGTTGCAGGTCTCCATACAGAATTTTTAAGCTGTGGCTTCCTTGTACTATGGCATTTAAAATGGCACAGAAGCCTGTGGCCCCTGATTGTTTTTCCCTTTTAGTAACTCAATTTTAGTGCCTGAGTGCTAGTAAGATTTTTTTTCACGATTCTAGTGCATTAAGGATTTTGGCAGGAGGTGTCCAGGTGTCTCTTGATTGACGGGGCAGGTCCGTGGGCCCTTCTGGCCCCAGCTCTCGGCTCAGGAATCTCGCTTCTCCCGCTGCTGCCCCAGCTGTGCTCATTCCTGCCCACCTGACACTGACAAATAGGTTTGTCTATCAGATTGGACCCCTCCTCCATATCTATAAACCGCCCCCCTTCAGCTCTTGGCTTCTCCTCTCTGCTTGCTGAGAAAAGGTCTTATGTTTGTCCTTCATAATTTCACTTACTGCTCTTGATGAAGCTATAAATTCCATGATTACCTTTTAGTTCCCTTCAACATTCCTTTCATCTTAATCTGCTTTCTCCTTATGGTTTTCTGCTTCTGTCCCATAAAGGCCATGTCTCCCGACATTCTAAGAGAATTACTAAATGGTTTTCTCGGTTACGTTCTAAGGTGGATCGCAACCAAGGTTTGCTCTTCTTCTGAGCTCCTGAGATGTGCCTTTCCTTTCAGAGGTCACTCTTCAGTGCCCTCGTTCCCCCAGACAGAGGGACCACTCGACCCCAGGTTTAGACTTCACTCTTCCTGGAGGTCACTCGGCACCAGCCCCTAGAAGTTCTTTTCTCCCTCTTACCTGGGTTCCGGTTCCCTAGAGACATGGCGCGTGTCTGCTGTCTCCCGTGATGGGGCGGCTACAGATGGCTGGAGCCAGGTGGCACCGGCCAGTAGGCCACCTACCTCCCTCTGGCCCTGACTCACGCTCTTTAATTTTTTTATTAGGTAATATTTGATGCATATAATATATATATGTATATGAGTATATTGTATGTGTATATAATAGATACATATATATAATAGATACAATGAAAGATACTAATCAATTAAACACTCCCAAATCAGCCTTCTATCTTAAAGTGATTTCCCCTCTGTCTTACACAAATCCTGCTCCCAACCCCTCAGGATTTCCCTGGGATTCATCCAGCACACAGCTTCTGGGCAGAATTCCTGTTTATCGGAACCACCTCCCTTCACAATTTCTTCGTGATGACTTGGCACCTCCGTGTCCATCTCCAGTGCCCCTGAGAGACAGAACTTTTAAAAAGCCTTTGGAATTGAAGTTCTATAATAGGAAAGGACCTTAACCATATCAATATATAGACAACACATAATAAACTGTTAATTGTCATCATCTCCAGGAATTGGCATCTTTTCCACTTCAGTACTATTCTTTTTCTCCCCATGAGCATATATTACTTAATAAAAATCATGATCAACTAGCTTAAATGTTTAGAGATGGTTGTAGATGTGGCAAAAAAAACTTTCAGGTTTTTATTGAAACTTCGTTGTAAGGCACATGCCAAGCACTGCGGCCCCACACGTGGTTTTTGGGCAAAAGGACTGCAATTGGGGACAGCCTTTGTGGTTCAGTCGGGGCTGCAGACCTCTCCACTGAGGCGTGTCGCTAACGTGAGGCCTCTGCCAACCTGGGTCATCCAGTGTCCTGGAGAGTGTTGGGGGGAGCTGGGGCAGCCTCATTCTACTAGCCTCAGCTACAGAGACCTGGGCACACAAAAGAGCCTTTCATCTGGGGCATTATTGTATAGAAGCCCAAACTGAGGAAGGGCAATTAAATATAGATCCAATTCCATTTTTCCCTTGTTTGGTTGTATCAAGTGTGGCTTCACTGAGTAGGCCAGCAGCTTGGGTGAGAAATCCTTTGGATTTAGATTTATTAGTTGTAATGGGCAGTGCCTTATATACCAGAGTACCTTCAGAGTAGCCCCCAACTATAGGGACCGCTGGTCTTTAGAGTTATCCTAAATATGGAAACTCAGAATTGCATGAAAGGGAAATGCCAAGAAGCATAATTGAATGGAAACTGGCCTTTACCATTCCCAAATGAAAGGTTTCCTCTGTTCCCGGGAGACTAGGAGCCATAATGCTGTCAGTGGAGTTATAAGCGAAGGGCCGGCCTGCTGCCTGCTTCACTGCTTGTCCATTCTGGGGGTGGAGAGACCAAGTGTTAACTGAGTCTCTGATTACGCTGTGAACCCCATCCCACCCCCAGTGGTGAATCTCACACGCGCACGCAGACCCCTGCCCCGTGGTTCTCGCCCCTGGCATGTTACGAACAGGAAGAAGCAGGGAGCAGAGCCTTCGGTGACCCTGCTGTGGTCTGTGATGGTCTCACTAACGCAGCCCTTGTGCCCGCTTTGCTCCCTTACTGCTGCCAGCCGACGGGAGAGGGGCCAGCTGGCAGCAGGCTGGCGCCGCCCCTGGTCTACATGGAGCGTCTGGAACTCGTCCGAAACGTCTGCAGGGACGACGCGCTCAGGAATCTCTCTCACAC
>PVIY010006946.1:0-84650 GCA_004026745.1 Myrmecophaga tridactyla
GTACAAAGCAAAGAAAGAAAAAAAAACAGTTACTTTTCAAGGCACTCTTCAACAAGTAGTTACAGGACAGATCCCAGAGTTTGTCATAGGCTACCATTCCACCATCTCAAATTTTTCCTTCTAGCTGGTCCAGAGTGTTGGAGGCTACAAGGAATAAATTTTTTTCCTTTCATTTATTTACTTAAAAATTTTTAACTTTTTACTTTGAAACAACTATAGATTCACAAGAATATGCAAAAATAGTACATAAAAGCTCATGAACCCTTCACCCAGCTTCATTCACTGGTGGCACCTTAAGTAACCATAGTAAGGAATCAGAGCCAGGAAACTGACATCGGTACAAAACTGTTATTATCACACATATAGTTCAGTAAACATGCATATGTACATATAATGCAGTATACCTAATCTTTAAAAAGCACAATTATTTTGAATTCATAAAATAGTGCTTTTTTATTTTTAATTTTTTTTATTGTATAGTATAACATATATACAAAGCAAAGAAATAAAAAAGCAATAGTTTTCAAAGCACTTTTCAACAAGTAGTTACAGGACAGATTCCAGAGTTTGTCATGGGCTACCATACAATCCTCTCATATTTTTCCTTCTAGCTGCTCCAGAATATAGGAGGCTAGAGGGCTTAAAAAATTTTTTTATCATCACAATCAACTTTTCCCCCCTTTTTTTGTGAAAAATAACATATATACAAAAAAGCAATAAATTTCAAAGCACAACACCACAATTAATTGTAGAACATAGTTCAGAGTTTGACATGGGTTACAATTCCACAATTTTAGGTTTTTACTTCTAGGTGTTCTCAGATACTGGAGACTAAAAGAGATATCAATTTAATGATTCAGCATTCATACTCATTTGTTAAATCCTATCTTCTCTGTATAACCCTACCATCACTTTTGATCTTCTCAACCCTCTCTTTAGGGGTGTTTGGGCTATGGCAATTCTAAATTTGTCATATTGAAAGGGTCTGTCATTAATATGGGTTAGTTAGATGGAACTATCTGATGTTCTGAAGAGGCTGGGCTAGGTTTCAGGACTTATCTGGACCAGAGACCCACCTGGAGTTTGTAGGTTTCTTCAAAGTTACTCTAGTGCATGGAACCCTTGTGGAATCTATTGTCCTAGGTGTTCTTTAGAATTGGCTGGAATGGTCCTGGTTGGGGGTTGGCATGTTATGATAGGTAGCAAGGTCTAACTTGAAGCTTGTATAAGAGCAACCTCCAGAATAGCCTCTTGACTCTATTTGAACTCTTTCAACCACCGATACTCTTTTGGTTACACTTCTTTTCCCTCTTTTGGTGAGGATGGCATTGTTGATCCCATGGTGCCAGGACCAGACTCATCCCTGGGAATCCTCTCCCATGCCACCAGGGAAACTTTTCAACCCTGGATGTGATGTCCCATATGGGGGGAGGGCAATGATTTCACTTGCAGAATTGGGCTTAGAGAGCGAGAGAGGCCACATCTGAGCAACAAGAGAGGTTCTTCAGAAGTACCTCTTAGGCATACCTACAGGTAGACTAAGCTTCTCCACTACATACATAACCTTCAGAAGAGCAAGACTCAAGATCAAGGTTTGGCCTATTGATTTGGGTGTCCTAATGTTTGACACAATATCAAAAGTTTCACTGGTGGTAAAGTTTAATAGTTCCATATTTTTTCTCCCTTCCCTCAAGGGACTTTGCCAATACTTTTTTATTATCTGCTTAATATATTTTGAGATGTATCCAGGGATTACTTTAAGCTATACAGGATTAAGGGCCCTCATTTTCGTTCTGGGCTCCTTGTGTTTGGATTGTTTAAATGGTCTATCCGTACAGGTTGAGTTAGATTATATGCTACAGAAAATTTAGGTTCTGGACAAAATAAACATTTCTTTCTTTGGTCTCAAAGAGTAGATGAAGTTCTAAAATATAACAATGTCTTCCTTATCCCTGTATTCTGAATTACCTTAATCCCAACCTGTTTGGCTTCATTCTTATCTCTAAATACAGTTGTACATATATAAAACAGCCTCTCAACCAGAAATAATAATTACCACTTTGGATTAATGTGACTGCTGTAAGAGCTTACAGTCTAGGCCCCTGTTTTCTTATAAGTATTTTCTAAATGAGACCATAGAATAATTGCTCTTTAGTTTCTGGCTTATTTTGCCTCACCAAATGTCCCACAGGTTCATTCACAATATTTCATGCCTCACAACTTCATTCCTTTTTGTGCAGCACAAATTCGATCATATGTATACGCTATTATTTGCCAATTTACTTCTCAGTCAGTGCATCCTTCAGCCACCTCCATTCATTAGACATCATGTAAAATGTCCAAAGTCAATGGTCCATCAATACTCTCAAATTTAGGTAATTTCATTGTCCCCAAGAGAAAGAGAACCAATAAACACAACTTCACCAAATATAAAATCCAACCTCCCCTTAACTCTTTTCCCTCCCCTCATTATTTACCTCTGGTGTTGCTATAGTACTGTTGATGTTTTCCTGTTAAATATAGCCCATAGCATGCAATAGAAGCTTTCCCCCCATACCCTGAACTTAGACACTCTTTGTACAAGAGTCATACCTTTGAAGTAGCTCATGCAAGAACTGATTTATATTTGTAGTGTTAATCAATGGGATACGTGGGTCTATACAACCTCTTTCAATCATGTTCACCTTCCATATGGTAATATTACTTATAGAACCACTAGTGAACCACCTTCATATCTATCTATACCCTTACATTTGATCTCAACCTTATTAGTTAACCATTCACTCCCCTCTAGCTTCCATGTATCTCTAGGTCTCCTATATTTTGTGTTATAAGCCTCTGATTTTACCTTTACCATGGTCATGAAAGTGGAATCATACAGTATCTATCCTTTTGTGTCTGGCTTATTTCACTCAGTGTTATGTCTTCCAGGCTCATCATCTTGTCATGTGCTTCGGGACATCATTTCATCTTAGTGCTACATAATATCCCATCATATGTATATACCACATTTTGTTAATCCACTCATCTGTTGATGGGCACTTGGATTGTTTCCATCTTTTGGTGATTGTGACTAATGTTGCTATGAACATTGGTGTGCAAATGTCTGTTTGTGTCACTGCTTTCAGCTCTTTTGGGTATATACCGAGTAGTGCTACTGCCAGGTCATAGGGCAACCCAATATTTAGTTTCCTAGGGAACCTCTAAACTGTCTTCCATAGTGGCTGTACCATTATACATTCCCACCAGCAGTGCATAAGTTCCTAATTTCTCCACATCTCTTCAACATTTGTAGTTTCCTGTCTGTTTAATAGTAGCCATTGTTATAGTTGTGAAGTGCTACCTCATTGTAGTCTTAACCTGCATTTCCCTTATCGCTAATGAAAATAAGCATCTCTTCATGTGCTTTTCAGCCATGTGTATTTGCTCTTCAGAAAAATGTCTATTCATATATTTAGCCCATTTTAAAATGGCGTTGCTTGTTCTTTTGTTGTTAAAAGTTATATGATTTCTCTATGTATACAGGATATCAAACCTTTGTCAGATATGTGATTTCCAAATATTTTCTTCCATTGAGTTGACTGCTTCTTCACCTTTTTGACAAAGTCTTTTGAGGTACAAATACATTTGATTTTGAGGAGTTCCCATTTATCTATTTTTTTCTTTTGTTGCTTGTGCTTTGGGTGTAAAGTTTAGGAAGTTACCTCCTATTATTAGGTCTTGAAGGCTTCCCTACATTTTCTTCTAGGAGCTTTTTGCTACTAGTTCTTTTTTTTTACATGGTCAGGCACCGGGAATCGAATCTGGGTCCTCTGGCATCGCAGGCAAGCATTCCTGCCTGCTGAGCCACCGTGATCCGCCCTACTAGTTCTTATATTTATGTGTTTGATCCACTTTGAGTTAATTTTTCTAAAAGGTGTAAGGCAAGGGTCTTCCTTCATTCTTTTGGCTATTGATATCCAAAAAAAAGTTGACTCTAGATTTGGTGGTCTATTTCTGCACTCTCAATTCTATTTCTATGTTTGTGCCAGTACCATGCTGTTTTGACCACTGTGGCTTTACAATAAGCTTTAAAGTCAGAAGGTCATCCCATAAGTTCTGATCCCCACTTTGTCTACTTTTTAGGATGCTTTTAGCTATTCAGGGTCTCTTTCCCTTCCAGTTGAAATTGGTAACAAAGTTTTCCAGGTCATCAAAGTAGGTTTTTGGCATTTTGATTGGTACTACATTGAATCTGTAGATCAATTTGGGTAGAATTGACATCTTAACTGTATTTAGCCTTCCTATCCATGTGCAGGGAATGTCTTTCCACCTATTTAGGTCTTCTTTGATTTCTTTTATCAATGTTATGTAGTTTTCAGTGTAAAAGTCCTTTACATCCCTAGTTAAGTTCATTTCTAGGTACTTGATTCCTTTAGTGCTATTTTGAATGGAATTTTTACCTTAATTGATAAAATTAAGGATAATTGATTCAGATCATGGCTTGTGTATAGAAACATTATTGATCTTCACACATTAATTTTATATCTCTCTACCTTGCTGAATTTGTTTATTAGCTCAGATAACTTTGTTGTAGATATCTCAGAATTTTCCAAGTGTAGTATCATGTCATCTGCAAATAATGAAAGTTTTAATTCTTCCTTTCCAATTTGGATGCCTTTTATTTATTTTTCCTACCTGATTGCTCTACTAGAACTTCTAGTACCATGTTGAATAATAGTGGTGACAGAGGGCATCCTTGTCTCATTCCTGATCTTAGAAAAGCTTTCAGTCTCTCTCTATTGAGTATAATGCTGGCTATGGGTTTGTCATAGATGCACTTAATCATATTGACAAAGTTACCTTTAATTCCTACCTTTTGAAGTGTTTTTATCAGAAAAGGATGTTGAATTTTGTCAGATGCATTTTCAGCATCAATTGAGATGATCATGTGATTTTTCCCTTTTGATTTGTTAATGTGCTGTATTTGATTTGTTAATGTGCTGTATTACATTAACTGATTTTCTTGTGTTGACCCATCCTTGCATTCCTGATGTAAACCCCACTTGATCATGATGTATAATTCTTTTAATATATTGTTGGATTGGATTTGCTAGTATTTTGTTGAAAATTTTTGCATCATTGTTCTTTAGGGAGATTGGCCTATAGTTTTCCTTTCTTATATTTATCTGGTTTTGGTATTAAACTGATGTTAGCTTCATAAAGTGAGTTAGGTAATGTTCCTTTCTCCTAAATTTTTTGAAAAGTTTGAGCAGCATTGGTGTTAGTTCTTTTTGGAATGTTTGATAAAATTCCCATGTGAAACCATCTGGCTCTAGGCTTTTCTTTGTAGGAAGTTTGATGGCTGATTGAATCTATTTACTTATGATTGGCTTGTTGAGATCCTCTATTTCTTCTTGAGTCACTGTAACTTGTTTGTGTGCTTCTAGGAATTTGTCCATTTTACCTAAGTTGTCTAGTTTGTTGGTGTATAGTTGTTCATAGTATCCTCTTACAATTTCTTTTACTTCTTCATGGTCTGTGGTGATAACCCGCCCCCTCTCATTTCTGATATTGCTTATTTCCATCCTTTCTATTTTTTACTTTGTCAGCCTTGCTAGTGGCCCATTGGTTTTATTGATTTTCTTAAAGAACCAACTTTTGGTTTTATTGAGTCTTTCTATTGTTCTTTTGTTCTCCCATTCATTTAACTCTTCTTTAATATTTATTATTTCCCTTCTTCTCTTTGCTTTGGGATTAGTTTCCTGTTCTTTCTCAAGTTCCTCCAGATGAACAGTTAAGTCCTCAATTTTTCCTCTTCTTTCTTAATATAGGCATTTAGGGCAATAAACTTCTCTCTCAGCACAGCTTTTGTCACATCCCATAAGTTCTGATATGTTGTATTCTCATTTTCATTTATCTCCAGATAGCTACCAATTTCTCTAGCAACTTCTTCTTTGACTAACTGGTTGCTAAAATGTATGTTATTTAATCTCCATATATTTGTGAGTGTTCTCTTCTTTGGTGCTTATTGATTTCCAGCTTCATTCCATTGTGATCAGAGAAAGTGCTTTGAATAATTTCAATGGTTTTAAATTTATAAAGACTATTTTTGTTCCCCAGCATATGGTCTATCCTGGAGAATGTTCCATGAGCACTAGAGAAGAATGTATATCTTGGTGTTTTGGGGTGTAATGACATATATTTCTGAAAGGTCTAATTCATTTATCAAGTTGCTTAACTTCTCTATTTCTTTGCTGATCCTCTGTCTTTTTGTTCTATCTATAGAGGAGAATGGTGTTTTGAAGTTTCCTACTATTATTCTTTTTGAAATGTCTATCACTCCCTTTAATTTTGCCAGTGTTTGTCTCATGTATTTTGGAGTGCCTTAATTGGGAGCATAAACCTTTGTGTTCATTATTTCTCCTTGGTAAATTGTCCCTTTTATTAATATATAGTGTCCTTCTTTGTCTCCTATGATGTCTTTACATTTAAAGTCTATTTTGTTTGATATTAGCATAGCTACTCCTGCTTTCTTTTGGTTACAGCTTGTATGGACATCTTTTTCCATCCTTCACTTTCGATCTATTTGTATCCTTGTGTCTAAGATGACTCTCTTGTAAGCAGCATGTAGGTGGTTTATATTTCTTTATCTATTCTGCCAACCTGTATCTTTTAATTGGTAGGTTTATTCTGTTAACATTCAAAGTTATTACTGTTATTATTGAATCTACCATCTTATACTTTGGATTTCATTTGTCAGATCTTTATTTTCTTTTCCCTCTTTTTCTTTTTATCCTTTAAGTTAAAGGATACTCTTACTGGTACTCTTCAATTTTTGTGCTCCCCTCCAGACTTCGCTCTCCTGTTTTTGTTTTTTTTTTTCAGCCAGCAAAACTCCCTTTCATGCTTTTTGTGGGACCAGTCTCTTGTTGACAAATTCTTTCAAGATTTGTTTGTCTGTGAAAATTTTAATCTCTCCCTCAGTTTTGAAGGACAAATTTGGTTGGGTACAGAATTCTTGGCTGGAAGTCTTTGTCTTTCAGGATCTTAAATGTATCATACTATTGTCCTCTCACCTCTATTGTGCCAGTTGAGTAGTCAGCTCAGTCTTATGTGGTTTCCCTTGTATGTAGTAGATAGTTCTTTTCTTGGTGCTTTCAGGATTTTCTGCTTCTCTTCAGACTGATTAGCATGTACCTTGAGGAAAGCCTATTTGGATTTATTCTACTTGGAGTTCATTTGGCTTCTTTGATTTGCATATTCATGTCCTTTATAAGGGTTGGGAAGTTCTCCCCCATTATATCCTCAACTAATCTTCCTAGCCCTTTACTCTTCTCTTCTCTTTCTGGCACACCAGTGAGTCTTATATTTGTACCCTTTGTTTTGTCCATCATTCCCCCAAGATCCAATTCAAATTTTTCCTTTTTTTTGCCCTTTGCTGTTTTGTATGTTTGAAATCAGTTGTCCTGCCCTCTACTTTGCTTATTCTTTCTTCTACCTCTTCAAATCTGCTGTTGTGTGTCCTAGTATATTTTTTATTTGTTCTACAGCATCTTTAATCTCTGTGATATCTGCTATTTTTCTATTTATTCTTTCAAATTCTTCTTTATGCTCTTCTAGTGTCTTCTTGATGTCCTTTATGTCATTAGCCAACCTATTGATTTTATTTAGTAAAGTTATAGGAACATCTTTGATTAGTTGTTCTAAGGTCTCCTCAGGTGTTTTAATTTGGTCATCAGGCTGGGCTATATCTGTTTGCATCTTTGATATGCATAGTGATCTTCTGTGGTCTTCAAGACATGTTAATATCTTGATAAGGTTACTTTGCAAATTGATTTCCTCCAGTAGTCTAAAAGCTTTGTATTTATTGGATCATTGTGGAGCAGGATGCAGGGTGGGGGTGGGGCACAACAATGCAATGATGGGTTGCAGCACAGGTATAGGCACAGGTTTGGAATGCTATGCTGGTGCCTGTGAGCATGGGGTGGGGGCAAAGGGTTGTGGAGGTGTGGTGCAGGGGCCATGGGGACAGGGTTCAGCTCAGGCAGGCCTTGAAGGACGGGAGCAGGGTGCAGACTGAGGGACATAGAGTTAGGGTACGGTGGAAGGTGGGTGGGGGGTGTGCAGATGCAGCATAGGGACTGGTATGCTGGCAGGATGTGGGTGGGCATGTAAAGTGTGAGGGTCATTGGTATCAGCATGTAGGGTAGGTGACACAGAGGTCAGGGCACAGGGTGGGCAGGGTGTGGGTGTGTCCTTGCACGGGGGAGGAACCCAGGGGGCCTGGGATGTAGATGTGGGAGTGTATAGAGGCAGGGCACAAGTCACGGAGGCTGCCAGAAGTGTGTCAGGGGCAGGTGATGTTGGGTGGGTGGGGCCCTGGTGCAGGTGCGCAGGTACAGGGTGTTTGGAACAGGTGTGCACGTGAATTCAGGGCAGGGGCTATGTAGCACAGCCGCACATGTAAGCACCTGCCAGGTGTAGAAGCAGGGCACTTGTGCTGGGGATGTGTGGCAAGGGTGCATGTGTGCATGACAGGGGTTTGGGGTGCAGTGGTCAAGAGGTCGGTGCACAATGCGTGGGCACCCGGCGGTGGGAGGTTGTGGCTGTGTGGGTGTGCATGTCTGGGGGGCGGGGCCCTGGTGTGCACTGGTCTAGGGGGCCTTGGTGTGCATCTATGCAAAGCTCTGGGGCAGCGGGCTGGGGTTACATCTGTGTGGCCTGGGGGCAGGTGTGGCCCGGATGCGCAGTTCAGTGCTTGCCCAGAGCTGGGGGGCATGGCAAGGGTGCCTGTGTGTGCATGGGTGGATCTAGGAAGGCCATAAACTGATATTCACATGCACGGAGCTCAAGGGGGACAGGATAGGGTTGCAGGACTGTACGGGCTGGGGACGGGTGTGGCCAGGGTATGAAGGTGAGCGCTTGCAGCCTTAATGTGCCATGACTGCCTGCAGGGGGCAGGGAGGGGGAGGTGGGGGTGAAGGGACTGCATATGGGTGGGTGGGTCTCTGGGGAGGCAGGGTGACACTTTGCACTTGTGCAGGAGAGGTGGGTTGGTCTGGGGCAAGTGTGCTGTGCTCCGGGTGGGGGTATGGGAAGGGGATGCGCTTGGAGGGAGCAGGGGATGGGGTTCAGGTATGCGGGGTGTGGGGTTAGTCATGGATCACAGGATGGGGGCTGCCTTCGTGAGGGTAGCACGTTCAAGGAACATGGCTTGGCTTATTTCCTAGTCCCTGTCTCCCTGTCCATGCACTCCTGAGGGTTCTGGGCTTCCGTTTGGAGAGGGGTGCATTAGGCTGTTTGCACTAGCTGGGTGGATCACCGGTTCTCTGCATCTCAGTTCTTCAGCTTTTGCAACCGGGGCCTTCCTATGTTGTGTAGAAGATGCTTCTAGGTCACTTACACCCTGGAATCGCTCTCGTGGTCAGTTGTTTTTCTATCCCTTCTCTAGCTGTTCCTTGAAGCAGGGGTGAGCTTGACGTATACTATTCTGACATCTTCCCAGAACTCCTCTTCTGGTTAATTCTTGAATATTTCACAGAAGTGAGATGGTAATGGTAGTGGATGAGATAGTGAACTGTTAAAACTGTTTTCCCCCAAAAAAGTTATGTTATTGCATCTCAGGCTCTCTCCTTAGCACTGTTTTATCACAAGACTCATTGGTTGTTTGTAAAAGAAACCCATTCAAACCAAAGTAAGCAAAAGGAAAAGGGCAAAGATGTGGCTTAGAATATTTCTGACCTGATCAAACAGGTTGAACCTTATAACTGGGATTACATCTGTCATGAATGTGATGTACTGTTTCCTATAACTTTAATAATAGTTTCATGTCATCCCCTGAGAAAGTTATTCACCATCACTTTAAGGAGATGTGATGCCTTCCTTTTATTTGTCAACTTGGTTAGTCTATACTGTCTAGTCGTTTGGTCAAACACTGGCTGACGTGTTGCTTTGGAGGTATTTTATGGATGGGATTACATCAACAATAGGTTGACTTTAAGTAAAAGAAGACTACCCTTGATTATGTGGGTAGGCCTCATCAATCAGTAGGAGGCCTTAAAAACAAAGAAGTTTCCATGAAGAAGAAGAAATTTTTCCTCAGGTCTGCACTTCTCTCTGTTTCCAGCCTGCTGGCCTTCCCTACGGATTTTGGACTCAAGACTTCATCATCATTCTTAGTGGAATTTCCCTGCCTTATAGAGTTTGGCTTGCCCTATAGAATTCAGATTTGCCAATTTCCAGAATTGTGTGAGTCAATTCCTTAAAACAAATCTCATATATATATCTGTATATATTATATAAGAAAAAACACACACACATCCTTTTTCTCTGGAGAATTCTAATACAAGGAGGCAAAACAAAACAGCAATAGCTCTCAATGAAGAGTTTGAGAAAGAAAAACAAATCTGGAAAAAGGAGTGCACAATTTCCCTTTTAAATTCAATGCTTAAGAACCATCCAACATTGAGGTGCGGGTTGAATAAAGTACATGTCTCCCATGGCCAACCGACCTTGGAGGACTATCAACTGCTAAAGACCAAAGAAATGGACTTCATGGTCCTGATTCTTGTCTCGTTATCAACTCTTTCTGAGGATCTCCTTTCATTTTCTACTGATACCACCGTTCTGTTTGGGATGTGTGCAAGCCACTAAATTTTTAATATTTCTGTTCTGTTCAAGAATAAATATGTTCACCTCTCCCCCTACCACCATCCCAAAACTCAGCTGTGACAAGGCTGGGATGTTCAAACAAAACTTTACAAAATGTCATGTTACTCAGCCTTAAAAGCTACTCTAAGAATAATGGGGAATGAGATAATATAGCTTGCAGAATATAGTCATTCCTTAATTTATTTGCCTTATGAAAATTTAGAAGAGCCTGCTTTCTATTTCTTCCTTTTCACAGAACTGTAGAGTAGGAGGAGCATATGCAAAAAAAGTACTGTGAGCTCTCACCACATGCTAACCTTACTAGGCCCTGGGGAAGAAATGGCTGTGTGAGGTGTCCCTACCTTACCTCTGTGGTTTTTGTCATCATGTGTATTTTTATCATCTCTACAAAGTTAACTTTTGTCATTGCATTAGATTTTCATTGCTGCTGTAACAAATACTCACAAACTTAAGGCTTGAAACAATAGAAATTTAATGTGCTACAGCTCTGTAGCATAGAAGTCAATGTGTTACCATCAAAGTGTTGCTAGAGCTGCGTTCCTTTCTGGAGTTTTAAAGGTGAATCCATATCCTTGCCTTTTCCAGCTTCTAGTGGCTGTCCACATTCTTTGGCTGGTGGCCCCTGTTCTCCGTCTTCAACTCCAGCAGCTACTCCCGTTTCTCTCTGACCAAGCTGGGAAAGGTTCTCAGAGTTTAAGAATGCCTGTGATTAGTTAGGGCCCACCTGGATAATCTGACCTAAATTCCCCATTTTAAGAGGGTTAACTTTACCACATCTATGTATCCCTTTGCCATGTAAGGTAATACATTCAGAGATTTCTGGAGATTAGGATGTAGAGATCTCTGGAGGGCCACTATTCTGCCTACCACAGTCAGGTGAACACTATTAATTAGAAGAAGAAAACATAAAATGCACCACAGCTTCTTCCTTGTGGGAAGATAATATTCTTCTCCAGAGTAAATTTTTTAAACATTTTACTTTCATTAATCAGTGTGATGATCCTAATGGGAATTTTTGGTTATGAGAGCCAAGGCTTCCTGGGATTGGAGAAGATGGGGTTCAGAAGAAGATAATTGCTGCAGTTAATAACAGGGATTTATAGTAGGAGATGGGGAAAATGCACATGGGCACTGTTCTAGTTTGCTAGCTGCCAGAATGCCATATACCAGAAACAAAATGTTTTTTTTTAAAAACGGGGCTGTATTAGCTAAGATTCTCTAGAGAAACAGAATCAACAGGGGATGTCTATAACTATAAAGTTTATAAAAGTGTCTCATGCAACTGTGGGGATGTAAGAGTCCAATATCTGTAGGGCAGGCTGTGAGCTGGCAGCTCCAATGAAGGTCCTTAATAAACTCTCAGAAGAGGCTAGCTGGCTGAAGCAGGAAGAGTGATTGTCTCTTCTGAATCTTCCTTAAAATCCTTCTGGTGATTAGATTAAGCACCACTCATTGCAGACGACATTCCCCTTAGCTGATTGCAAATGCAATCAGCTGTGGATGCTGCCAATGTGGTCATGATTTAAGTCCATGAAATGTCCTCACAGCAACAGACAGGCCAGCGTCAACCGGGCACCACCACCTGGCCCAATTGACACATAAACCTGACCATCACAGGTACCTACACCCAATATTTATCATGTTACCCAACACCCATGTTAAAGAACCCCTAATTTTGACTCTCCAATGTGACTGAAAGGCCATCCTTTTTCATGACATTTTTTTAAAAATGGGAACATTCCTTTTGACCTTCTCATTGTAGATTGCACACTTGTAACTTTATGTCAAGGAGGTCTTGAAAGAACTTTCTTCACCTCTGCATGATGATACAGGGATTCCTCCCTGTTTCTTGCCCCCACCTGGGCCTGGCAGGGTGAGTATGGTAAAATATTATACAGAACGGGGTGCAAGGGTAGTTCAGTGGTAGAATTCTCATCTGCTATGCAGGAGCCAGGTTTGATTTGATTCCTGGCCCATGCACGTCCCAAACAAACAAAAAACCAACCGAACAAAATTCAACAAATGGTGCTGCAACAAGGGGATACTCACATGGAAAAAGCATGAAATGTGACCACTGCCATACAGCATACAAAAAAAATACACTACATAAAATATCATAAACAAATACATATGATGGTGGAGGGGCAAGGAGATATTGCAGTGCATAAGGTGCTTCTCTGTAGCTTGGTTTTTGTTTTTGTAAAATAGGGAATGTTTTTCTGTGCTCTCACCATCTTTATTCCTGTTGTTATCCCTGCCTGGAAAATCCTCCTTACTTCCTATCATCTATGTGAATTCACACACCTTTTCAAGGCTCAGCTCAGGCCTGTCGCCTTCCCCTTAAGTTTCTCAGATTATTCGAGAACAAAAAAGATACACTCTCTTCTTTGAACCATAATTCCTATTAAAATACCACTTCTCATTTAGCCATTAAAAGTTTCCTCTGTTTTTCTCCTTCCTTTCCTTCTTGAAGATAGGTTTAGCTCTGAAGGCCTGATCCTTGTCTTCTAAATCTAGGTTTTCACAGTGTCTGGCACGTGGTACTCAATACAGCCTGGATATAATAGATAACACATTTTTTTCTGCCCAGAACCTTTTCCTTTGTCTAGAAATAATATTTCTCCTTTCATTTGGAAATTGGCTCATTAAGTCATTCAATGAAATTGGGCATTCAACTGTGTTTGTGCGTAGTGACAAACACAGCTCTAAGTGTTTGGAATCCATCAAAAAAAGAATATATATATATATTTGCAAAATGTCCCTGTCCTCATGGGTGGAAGAGAAAAGCAATATGCATAACTAAGCAAGCAAGTTATAGGTTGGAAAATAATATGTGCATTTAAAAAATAGAATTTAAAGCTGGAGAAGGGAATTGTGTAGGGAAGGAAATAGGTTGTAATTTAAAGCAGGATGGATAGGGTAGACCTTGCTGAGAAAGTGGTATTTGACAAAGACTTGAATGAGGTGAGGGCGAGAGTCTGTGTTATCTCAGGGAAGGCTGTTGCAGGCAGAGAGAAGAGCTTGTACAAAGTCTGGAGTAAGAGTGGCTTGGCGTATTTAAATTGCAGCAGGATGAGCAAGTTCTATAAAGTGGTTCTTCCTGGTTCCTATTCAGTCTTGGCTTTATAACCCACTCTAGACCAAGTGGAGTTTTACCATGGAAATTTAAGTAGTTTTGGGGGAGACGCCTGTACTCTCATGTGGTCCCTCAGTTGCTACTTAACTGACAACTGTGAATTAATAACCCCCAGGCTTTGCCCATTTCTACCACTGGGTGGCAGCCAGCTGCCAGGTGTCATATGGGCTCCATAGCACATTTTCTCTGTGGCCATTTCACCTGCTCTCTTCTGGTAGCAATCCCTTACCCACACCCCTTGCTGCAAGCACACACCTGGTGGTCATGTTTTACCATGTGAATCCCATTCCTTCCACTACTGCTGGTCCTCAAATACCTTGATTGTTGGTCTGTTCCAGAGGAACCAATCATTAACTTGGCTATGTTTTCCAGAAGGTAAAGTAAGGAAGAGACAACTTAGTGTTTGGGGCTGGAGATCAAAGATTTCATGGACCAAAAACACAAGCAATAAAAGAAAAAATAAATAAATAAATTGGACTTCATCAAAGTTATACATTTTTGTTAACCAAAGAAAATACGAAGAAATTGAAATAATATTGTGAGAAAATATTTTCAAATCATTTATTAGATAAGGATCTAGGATCCAGAATATATAAAGAACTCTATATAGTCACATTTATTCCTGAGCTTTAAATGTTATTCCTAGATTCTCATATGCTGTGCTATATGTGTATAACCTGGTGTTTCCCTGGAACTTTGGATACCTGTGTGACACCTAAGACTCAGAGGAGGAGTTCTGCAGTTCTGAAAGTCAGCACTGCTACATACAACAATTATTAAAGAGATCAGTCTCCAATTAGAGATAAGAATGAAGCAGATCTGGTTGAAATTAAGGTAAATCAGAATACAGGGTAAAGGAAGACAGTGTCTGTATTTTAGAATTTCATCTACTGTATGAGACCAAAGGAAGAGAGCTTTATTTTGTCCAAAACCTAAATTTTCTGTAGCATACAATCTAATTTAACCTGTCTGGATGGTAACTTAGACAACCAAACACACAGAGTCCAGAGACTTGCAATTCCGTATAGCTTAGTGTGATACCTGGGTACATCCCAGAGTATGTTGGTCAGTTAATTAAAAATTATTAGCAGGGTGGTGCAATGGTGACTCAGTGGAAGAATTCTCACCTTCCATGCTGGAGACCTGAGTTCAATACCCAGAGCCTGCCCATGCCAAAATAAATAAATAAAATAAAAATAAAATTATTAGCAAAGTCCTTTGAGGGACTGAAGAAAAAATATGGAACTATTAAACTTTTCCACCTGGGAACCCCCTGATACTGTCTCAAACACTAGGGGCTCCCAAGTTAATAGGTCAAGCCCTTCACCTTCAGGCTTGCTCTTATGAAACTTGTTTTTGTAGTGGAAAGTCTAACTCTACATATAATTATGCCTAAGAGTTACTTCCAGAGAGCCTCTTTTGTTGCTCAGATGTGGTCTCTCTCTCTAAGCCCAACTCTGTGGGTAAGATCATTACCGTACCCACTAAGTGGGACATGCCATTCAGGGGTGTAAGTCTCCCTGGCAACATGGGACATGATTCCCAGGGATGAGCCTGGCCCTGGCACTGTGAAATAGACAATGCCTTCCAGACCAAAAGGGGAAAATGAAATGTAACAAAGTATGGTACCAGTGGTTGGGAGAGTTCTAATAGAGTTAAGAGGCTATTTTGGAGGCTAGTCTTAGGCAAGCTTCAGCTAGATATTGCTAATTTGCCATGTTTGCCAAACCCCAACCAACACCAATCCTGTTAGCCCCAAAGAACACCCAGGGATCTATCTGAGATCCTACAAAATTTGCCTGCACTAAATTTACTTTTCAGAAACCTTAAACCTTCAGATGGTTCCTAGGCCAGATAAGTCCTGAAACCCATAGGTGCCAGTCTCTCCGAGAACATTGACCAGTTCCATTCACCTGTGCCATATTGTTGACACCCCTTTCCAACATGAAAACAGTTAGAATGGACATAACCCAAATATCCCTAAAGATTTGGAGAAGGATCAAAGGAAAAGG
Source organism: Myrmecophaga tridactyla (assembly GCA_004026745.1). NCBI lineage: Eukaryota > Metazoa > Chordata > Mammalia > Pilosa > Myrmecophagidae > Myrmecophaga > Myrmecophaga tridactyla. The sequence goes on from PVIY010006946.1 coordinate 15,802, forward strand.
AGTTATAACAGAGACGTTAGGATTTAACAAATGAGTATGACTACTGAATCCATTATATTGATATTTCTTTTTAGTTTCCATTGTCTTAGAGAAGCTAGAAGGAAAATCTTGAAATTGTGGAATTGTAACCCATGCCAAACTTTGAAATCTGTTCTATAACTACTTGTTATAATGTACTTGGAAATTTTTTGCATATATATTATATTTCACAATAAAAAATGTTAAAAAGAAAAAAGAACTCCTACAATGCAATAATAAAAGACAAACGATCCACTTAAAAAATGTGTAATGGATTTGAATGGCTATTTTTCCAGAGAGGATATACAAATAGCCAATAAGCACAGGAAAAGGTGCTCACCATCATTAGACATCAGGCAAATGCAAATAAAAATACAGTGAGATATCACTTCAAACACACTAAGATAACTATTAAAAAAACAGGAGGTCAGTGCAACAGTGGCTCAGCAGAAGAATTCTCACCTGCCATGCCAGAGACCCAGGTTTGATTTCCATAGCCTGCCCATGCAAAAAAAATAAAGGAGAATAACCAGAGTTGGTGAGGACATAGAGAAATGAAACCCTTATATATATACTGGCAGAAATGTTAAATAGGACAGCTTCTGTGGAAAACAATTGGCAGTTGCTCAAAATATTAAACATAGAGTTTACATTTGACTTAAAATTCTATTCCTAGGTATATACCCCAAAGAACTGAAAACAAGTATTTCACACAAATACTTACTTATAAATGTTCATAGCTGCACTCATAATAATAGCCAAAAAAGTAGAAACAACCCAAATGTCTAACTGATGAATGGATAAACAAAATGTGGTATACCATACAATGGAACAGTATTTATTTACAAACTGGAACAAAGTACTGATACATGCCACAACATTAATGAACCTTAAAAGCATTATGCTAAGTGAGAGAAGTCAAGACCAAAGTTCATATACTGTATGCATCCACTTACATGAAATGTAATGTATCCTATCCAGAATAGGATAATCCATAGAGATAGAAGGTAGATTTGTGGTCATCAGGGGTTAGGGGAAGTGGGGAGTGGGGAGTGAGTATGAACAGGTATGGAATTTCCTTTTGGCATGAAGAAAATGTTTTGGAGTTAGATAGTTGTGATGGTTGCACAATTTGGGGAATTGTATACTAAAAATTACTGAATTGTATACTTTAAAATGGTGACTTTTATGGTATGTGAATGATATCTCAATTAAAAAAATCGCATGAAGTACAACCATTTTCAGCTAGTCTGAGAAGAGAAATATAAAGGGTCTGTGAACTCAGAAAGAGCTGCCAAGAGTATAGTTTGCGTGTTGTCTCTAAGAGCTGCCTAAGTCCTGACCCCAATGCTCAGGAAGAACATCTGGGTCTCATTTTGCTAATTGCTGCTGAATTATTTCATGTGATTACAGCTAGCTAGAGTGACAACCAAACTTCCTAACCACTGAAACACTAGTGAGAGTGCAGCAATTATTAATTGTTGCTTACTACTGCTAATTGTTACAACGCGATTAATTTTGAACGTCCGTGTTCAAATTTCACTAAAATTACAGGTGAACCCGGAAACAGACATAAATAAAGCTTCCTTAGGAATGTGACTCAGATCTAGGTCATATCCAGTACCCACAAATCAAATGACCCCTTGACTCACCTGGACTCCCAAGTGTCATAATTATTTCCTTTGCCCAGATGTAATCATGAGATCCATATGAACATAATGAATCTCTTGGTATAAAACATACTGTATGCACTAAGAAAGCAGTTATATACTAAAAGACAATATATGCTGTCACATAATTTTCTCCTTTCATTCCTTTTTTTGATTATGTGAGGAATTCAAAATTGAGATGTAATTCACATAACATGAAATTGGCCATTTAAGGGCAGTGCAACAGTGGCTCAGTGGCAGAATTCACGCCTGCCATGCCAGAGACCTGGGTTCGATTCCTGGTGCCCTCCCATGCAAAAAAAAAAAATTGGTCATTTAAAACATGTACAATTCAGTGATTTTTAGTGTATTCACTATGTTATATAACTATCATTACTACCTAATTCCAGAACATTTCCATCACTCCAAAAAGGAATCCTGTACCTACAAATGTCAGTGCCAATTCCCTATCTACCTGTCCCCCAACATCCACTAATCTACTTTCAGTCTCTGAGTATTTGCCTATTATATGGACATCCCATATAAGTGGAATATGTGTCCTTTTATGTCTGTCTGCTTTCACTTACTATAAATGTCTTCAACATTCATCCATGTTGTCACATGTATCAGAACTTTATTCCTTTATGTGGCTGAATAACATTTCATTGGATGGATATACCACATTGCGTTTATCCATTCATCTGACAACGGACATTGAGGTTGTTTCATCCCTTGCCTATTGTGAATAATGCTACTATGATCATCCATACACCACTTTTTATTTGAACATCTATTTTCAAATCTTTGGGATCTATATCTAGGAGTGATATTACTGGATCATATGGTAGGTTTATGTTTAAGGTTCCTTTTGAGGAACCACCTAATTGTTTCCAGGCATTAATTTTGCCAGCTTCTTCTAGCACTCGAGATATCTATGATAAGGAATAAGAAGTCAGCACTCAGTACTACTTATGACTATGAACTATACAGGTTCACAGAGCCATTTTGTCCCAAATGAATTTTTGCAGAGGCTCTACTATGTGCCAGGTTCTGTCCTAGAGGCTGAGGACAAGATCAGCAAGACATAGTCCCTGCCCCCTAGGGCAGGTGTGGGGCAGGACACTGTAATGGGTGCCTTGAACACAGAAAAAGGTGAGAGAGAGGTGGTCTATGCCTGGAGGGCTTACATTCTAAAAGGGTAGCGTCTAGAATAAATGGAAAAACACACAGAACATATGAAAATAAAACTGCTTACATAACCAAGAATTGATTTGACAAGAGCCATGGAACAAGCATGGATTTTTATATAAAAGATGTATCTTAAACAATGTTTGGTTTGATGGAAAAAAAGTGTGCTGGGAATTTCAGAGATCTAGAGGCTCTCAGGAGATGGAGGAACACACCCAGGGCAGGGACTCAGGGTACCACAATGCTGATCCAGCTTGGTCACCGGCTGATGTGTGAGTGTCTAGATTTTTCTGGGCCTCTGTTTCCCTGATTTCAAAAGGTGAGAAGTAGTCTAGATAATATCTATGGTTTACTAGGTTTTCTAACATTGATTTTCCCGTTACAGTGGAAGATGAAATGGGTTTAAAGGAGAGAGGGAAGTTATTGGAAGAAAACTATAAAGCTTATAAGCAGATGAAAACATCTGGTTGAGGGCCACTTGGCCTCTGAAATAGATGTTTTACCAGTTTATTTTTATGGATGCTTGTAGGACTGAAGGTATGTATATTAATGCACATGGCTGAGGAGGAATGGAACTCCATAAAACTCCTGTATTTGTATGTATGTGTGTGTTAAAATACACATAACATTTATCATTAGTGACATAATATTCATAATGTTGTACAATCATCATCATTATCTAGTTCCAGAACATTTGTGTCACTCCAAAAGGGAATCCAAAAATCCATTAAGCAGTCATTCCCATTTGCCCCTCCCCAGAGACCCTGGCAACCACTAATCTGCTTTCTGTCTCTGTGGATTTATCTAGTCTGGATATTTCATACATATAGAATCATACAATATTGGCCTTTGTGTCTGACTTCTTTCACTTAGTATAATGTTTTATATAACAGAACTTCATGCCTCTTTATGGCTGAATAATATTCCATGTATGTATATACCACATTTTATTTATCCATTCATTAGTTGGTAGAATATTTGGGTTGTTTCCACTATTTGGCTATTGTGACTAGCACTGCTGTGAACATTCCTGACAAATTTCTTGTTTGGACACCTGATTTCAATTCTTTGGGGAAATAGACACAGGAATAGAATTGATATTTGGCTTAGTGATCCAATTGTTGCCACCAACTGCCTTGGTATAACATATTTGTGCCTAAGACTGAGATTGAGGCCATGGAAACAAAGTGAGAGAGTCTCCTGGGAAAATACAACATTTTGCAAGAGTTATTCATTGCACTTATGTATTGTGCATACAGGCAAGAAACAAAGTAGGAGATGAGGATGCCCTCAAGTGTGGAATGGAGATTGGCAGCATGGCTGGACTCAGAGCTGATTCACTGGCCATATGCTGTCTCCTTTGCTTCTCTACTACCTCATTCCTGCCAACTCACCTCTCCTTCATCACCTCTCATCCCTCAGTCATTCTTTCTGCCTTTGGTCTTTTAGTCCTCTTCTGACTCTACCAGAATCCCAATAAAGTCTGAACTCCAAGTTAGTCCTTATCCTCCCCAACAATCCACAAATTCATTGCCCTCAGACATCCCACCCTGACTTCCACACTGGTGAGAATTCCCTCAACTCCCTTGTGCTCCTCCGTGGGTCAGCCCATCCTGCCTTTCAAGACTTGCCTCTGGAAATTTCTCTGTATCTTCTCAAACTTCCTTTTCATCTCAGCTAAAATTCTATCCCCACTACCCCAGCCAATACCAGTTTTTGATACACTGAGTTCCTTTAATGATCTGTAGATCTTGAAACTTTATTTTGCCCTCCTTCATTGGCATTTTCCAATTTACAATTTTTCTCAGCTTTCCTTTTATTAAGAATACACATATTTTTGTCAAGAACTAATACACAGAATATTAGTAATTAATTTAAAAAGGCCAAGTAAACTTAAACCTTTTAAATCCAATCTCATGATTGTGATTAAAATGTGGTGGAGCAGAATTTTGCACTTGGCTATGATAATGGGCATTTTGAATAGAAGCCCCAACTCATATCAGTTTAAATGTTGAAAGGAATTGAGAATCCCTTAGGAAGGATTGATTACAGGGAAGGTCTTGTTTGGTGGTGCAATGAAGCCAGCAAGAACACATTTCTTTCATTTTGCTTCCCTTTCCACAACGTCAGGTTCATTTAAAATTAAATATTCTTGTGGCCCCAAGATGGTTACAAACAGCTTATTGTCCTATGGGCTTCCTTGTTCACTTCTAGAGGTAAGAGAAACTTTATCCCAATATTCCCAGCAAAAGTCCTGAGGTTTACTCTAATTAATCTGACTTAGGCCATGTGCTCACCTCTGAACCAATCACTGTGGTCATCGAGTGAAATGTAGTAACTGCCATAGGCTCAGCCACATGCTCTACACTTGTAGCTGGTGGAGCAGAGTCTGTTTTCTAAAACCACATGGCTTCTCTAAACTAAATCAGGGGGCTTGGCCTTTGCATACTTCCAGGACCTGCAGACTGGTTTGGATCCCAAGTACTGACCTGTCCCTAGACATTTGTTGGCTGGTGCTCTAGATTTTCCCAACATCAGCCCGTCCACTCAAGCTAGAGAATTAGATGCTCACAAAGCACCATGTGTAAAACTATAGATCTGTGCATGAGCAGAGATGAAAGTCTGCAGGGTGGATGGGAGGTGAGCAAGTCCTGCCTGGCCCCATAATAGTGTTGTGGTGGTGTTATGATTTTAACTCTCTGGACATCTGTTGGGAGGCTCCTGTTGCTAAAAGTGGATCATATGATTAGAGGACAAAATGAATAGAGCCTCCACTTAATTCTGACCAGGAGGGAAAAGCCAGTTGGTGAAACATAAGTTATGGGGAATGGGAGGAAGTGACTGAGACACCTTGGAATTCAATAATGGCAGAGAAAGGGAACAAATGGGCATGTTTGGACATAGGCACTGAGTTTTGTTTTTTTTTTTTTAATCAGAGAAAGGTAAAATATGAGTCCATGGTCAGTTTCTAAAAGGGATCTCACTTAAGGAGAATAAGTGGCTTTAGAAAAAAAAGGAAAATTCTTACTCTGTAATCTTAGATAATCCTAGTGAGAAGGAAACTGAGAAGTCATTAAAGAAACTGAGAGTACTCAGGAACTATTAAAGCCTGGATTTAGAAAGAACAAAAGCAGAATCTGGGAGGAAGGACATGTAGCCAAGGATGAGTAAAGACCACGGACGTAGCACGGACCTGTGCACATAGAACATACTGAAAACAAACCGTTATTTAGGTGAGACTTAAGAAAAATGTTAAAACCCTGAAGTTCAACTATTTTTAAAGCAAGAAGATGAGCAAAGAAGGGAGATAACATTTTGCGGGGAAAATGGTGTCAAGTTAATGGATGACATTTTTGCCTACCTCTCCCCTCTTAAGCAAAAGGATTTTTCAACATGAAAGGCTAGTACATTAGAAAGAACTATATTCCAAGAGAAAAAAAGATGGTTGCAAGAGTATTAGACCAATTAAAATGCATTTCAATCATTAAGCCCAATGAATCTTCTACAAAGGTATTGAAATAACTCGCTGATGTATGATCTTCGGATCTGTAGTAGACTGAATTATGCCCTCCCTGCCCCAGCCAAAGATGTTCGCCTCCTAAACCCTGGAAGCTGGAAGCTGGGATTATGTTACTTTACATGGCAAAAGGGACTTCATAAATTAAAGATCTTGAGGTGGAAGATTATCTTGGGTTATCCTGATGGGCCTAATGTAATCTCCTAAGAGGGAGTCAGGAAGGTCAGAGAAGGAGATGTGAACATTGAGAGGAAGGACGGAGTGCTATGACTGCTGGCTGGAGGCTCTCGAGCCAAAGAACACAAGCCTCTAGAAGCTGGAAGATGAGAGAACTGACTATTCTCTAGAGCCTCCAGAAGGAACACTTGATTTTCGCCCACTGAAACTGCTTTCAGACTCTGACCTCCAGAACTGTAAGATAATAAATTTGTGTTGTTTTTAGTCAATATATCTGTATTCATTTGTTACAGAAGCAGTAAGAAACTCACGTAGGGTTACTGTCTCAGACTGGGAAAACCCATTGCAAGGAGGAGGTTGGCATGTTCCAATTTTATAAGCGGTATTTGAGAAAACACAAATGTGATGGTAATTATTGGTGAAACTTTAGTTTGTATTACTAAATAGGTGATTTGCAAGCATCTAATTAGATGACCACCAGTACCAGCAGTGAGTATAAATTAGAAGAACCAATTATCTCTAGTTAAGATGATTTAGGTTTTAAAGTTATTAAACTTAACTGTCAGGGATACATCTGCATGCAGCAAACAAAAGATGCAGAAAACTTTGATAAAATCTCCTATGATAACTATGCAGGTGATAAATAAATGTGGTCTGGACTACAGGAAACTCAGATGGATTCATAGTTTACTGAACAAAGGTACTCAAAGTATATTGATTTAATGAATCAAAGCCAATTTGGAAAAAAATCTTTCCTGCTATTAAGGTGGGTTTTTGTTTGTTTCTTTTAATGAATAATCAACATGGGTGGCTATGTAAATGAATTGTATTAGAATTGTCAATAAGACAATATTAGTAGGTAGATATAGAGAAATAGTACTTTGAAAATCTTTCCAGATAGGAAAAAATGGACAGAAGGCAAAATTGAAATTTTTTTTCAATTTAAAGGGATGAATTAAAAAGCATTAGGAGGGGTTGGGCAATGGTGGCTGGGTGACAGAATTCTCACCTACCATGCTGGGGACCCGGGTTCAATTCCCAGTGCCTAACCATGTTAAAAAAAAAAAAATCATTAGGAAAAAACTTTACAAAAGTAAAGATTAGGTGAGATCTGGAATGACAGAAGGTCTTATTTCAGAACAACACAACACTTGGTGATTTGAGTTGATGGTATTTAAATCAAGAGTGTGGCTGACTACAATTTAATATTGGGCTGCACTTTTGGAGGCCAGGCCTTCAGACCTTCTTGGTCAGACCACTGCCTCAGCAGGTACCTGGTTTTGTTCACCACACAAGCATGGTGTGCTCCAGAGGGCTCCATGAGCTCTATCTATGGTGGTGGACCTGAAGCTATAAATGCACAGGTGTCACCTGGGGCCACTGAGTAGACCAACTTGGTAAGGCTGAAGAGCTCTAGAAGATGTGAGAGGAGCCACGTCGGCAGGACCGTAGAAGGTAGGCCTGCAATTTCCTGGCTAACGCATGTTATTTCTAGGCAACTGTTGGGTTCTGAGCACTCCTGAGCATGAGAGGGCAGATGAGAGCTGTGTTTTGAGGTTAGAGCTGACATTTTAAATGACGCAGAGGCAACACGACGAAAAGATACTAGAGCTTGGTGAGGAAATGCTTGGGATCTGAAGCCAGGCTGGGATGGAATTCTGGTCTTCAACTTACTAGATATTTAACTTTATGCAAGACTGTTTACATCTTTGTGACTTCATTTCTTCGTTGGCAAAGTGTGGATAATAACAGCATCTACCTTGCAAAGCTGTTTGAGGGTTAAACGAGTGAAAATGTGTGTTGTGTTTAGAATAGTTCCCGGTACATACTAAGTGCTGAAAAACTGCTAGCAATTAGCTACTATTATAGTTCACACCTGAAATGAGGGCAGGGAGAGCTACAGAAAGGAAGCAGCAGCTGCCAAGGAGCATTGACAAAAAGGATCCTTCTAGAAATAGCAGCTACAAGGAGCATTGACGAAGGATCCTTCCTGCCTGATGCATCCCTGTTTCTTACCAGTTCTTTGTCTTGTGCATTCCCTACCTTTGTTCACAGCACAGTTGCTGGGTGGTGTCTGCTTTGGCCTCCACCTGGCTGCCTTCCTGCCCAAGGTTGTCCCCCAGAACACCCAAGTCCAGAGGGATTTCCATAAACCTTTTGCTCTTAACATTATATTTCCTTGAATTGTTAACTACTTTTCATATGGCTTTACTCAATTTCAGGCTATTGAGGTCAGGTACTGTTTTACATATTTCTTTTTATCTCCCACAGCATCAAGCATAGGCTCTTGTAGGTACTGCATACTCCAAAACTGAATATTGTTCATAAAGGAGTAGATTTCATGAAGGATGATTCCAGGCCCTCGAGACTCTGTTATTGGGGGAATGATTGTGCCTGTGATGAAGCAGTTTGAAGTACAATAGTAAAGTCCATTAGTTTGAGAAGTTAATGCATTCAATTTGGGGGTACAGTGAGGGCACAAATAGCTTGGAGTTAGGTTTCAAAGGCACTAGGGAAGAAATCTAATTTAGACAGAATTACATTTTAGAACCTTTAAATTCCAGTATATCTCAATAAGTGATTTCAATTGCATTGGGACTGGTCATTCTCTCTCAAGTTGAGCAGAGATGAAGTTGTTAGCTTGTATTTAGGAGCATGCTAAACCAAAAATTATGCTTTTCTGAGTGTATTGGGGGTGGTGATGGTGGGGCCTATCTTTCTATAAACTGGGTTTTGGGGAATTGTGTATGTTCAGTGTGCATATGACTGAATTCCACTGTACTTACATGACAGCCAGGTAGAAATGCCTGATGAATTTAGGTCAGAGGTTTAATGCTTCCTGGCTCCTTGCCCTTCTTTCCTGACCCACGCCCCACCCCTACTCTTGGAATTTTTAGGAATTCATACATGATTTCTCTCCCAGATTTGGTTTTATTTTATTCTGTTATTATTCTATATTATTAAATAGTCCACTTACTCTCTGTGCTATTTGGAATTTATCTGGGGATACAGTGAGAGCAACAGATCAAATTCTATCTTTTTCCTGTGGCTATACAATTATCCCAGCATCACTTATTTAAAAGTGTCCTTTCTCCACTAATTTAAGATGCTACCTTTATTATATATTAAATTTCTTTAGCAGTTAAATCTATTTATGAATTTTCTATTCTATTCCATCAGTCTGTCTATCTATATGCCAATCCATATTGCTTTAATGATAAAGACTTTATAATATGTTTTAATATTTGGTAAGGATTGTCTGTCCTCATTGCTTTTTCAAGGCTTCCCAGGCTACTTTTGCTTGTTTGTTCATCAACTGAACTATTGGATGAACTTGTCTAACTCCAGAAAAAAACTGATAATATTTACAGGGATCATGTTAAATATATAAATTATTTTATGGTGAATTGACTTTTTTTTTTTTAGCAATTGTAGGTGTACAGAAAAATCACAAAGAAAGTACAGAGTTCCCATATATGTCCCCTCCCTCCCGATGAAACAATATTATTATAATTATACTATTAACTATAGTCCACAGTTTCCATTAGGGTTCCTGCTTTGTGTTGTACAGTTCTATGGTTTGGTTTTTTTTTTAATTTTTATTCTGTTAGCATATATACAACCTAATTTTCCCGTTTTATCTGCTTTTAGAAATACAGTTCAGCAGTATTAATTGTGTTCACAGTGCCAACATTACCACTATCCATTACCAAAATTTTTCCATTGCCCCAAATAAAAACTCTGTACCAATAAAGCTTTAACTTCCCATTCACCATTCCCACCTGGCCCCTGGTAACCTGTATTCTAGTTTCTGACTTTATGAATTTGAATATTCTAAATATTTCATACAAGTGAGTTCCCACAATGTCCCTTGTGTATCTGGCTTATTTCACTCAACATATTTTCGAGGTTCATCCATATTGTAACATGTATCAGAATTTCATTTCTTCTTATGACTGAATAATAGTCTATTGCATGTATGTACCATTTTGTTCATCCATTCATCTGTTGATGGACATTTGGGTTGCTTTGCCTTTTTAGCAATTGTGAATAATGTCATTATGAACATCAGTATTTAAGTATCAGTCAAGTCCCTGCTTTCAGTATTTTGGGCATAATACCTTGCAATCAGATTGCTGGGTCACATTGTAATTCTATGCTTAACTTTCTGAGGAATCACTGAACTATTTTCCACAGCAGCTGCATCATTTATGTTCCAACCAACAATGCACAACTGTTCTTATTTCTCCACATCCCTTCCAACTGTTGTAGTAGCCATCTAGTGGGTGTGACATGGTATTTTTTTGTGGTTCTGGTTTATACCTAATGGTTAATGATATTGCACATCTTTTTATAAGCTTCTTTGTCCATTTATATATCTTCTTTGGAGAGATGTTTATTCAAGTCTTTTGCCTATTTTTAAATTGGGTTTATCTTTTTGCTGTTGAATTGTAGCATTTCTCTATATGTTCTAGATATTAAACCCTTATCAGATATATAGTTTCCAAGTATTTTCTCCCATTCTGTAGATTGAATTTTTATTTTCTTGATGAAGTCCTTCGCATGAAAGTTTTACATTTTGATGGGGCTCCATTTATCTATTTATCCTCTGTTGCTTGTGTTTTTGGTGTAAACTCTAAGAAAATATTGCCTAACACAAGGTCCTTAATAGCTTCTCTATGCTTTCTTCTAAGAATTTTCCAGTTTTGGTTCTTATATTTAGGTCTTTAATCCATTTTAAGTTAATTTTTGTATACGGTGGAAGGTAGGGTCTTCATTCTTTTGAATATTCAGTTTCCCAGCATCATTTGTTGAAGAAACTGTTCTTTCCCTATTGAGCAGACTTGACACCTTTTTCAAAAATCAATTGGACAAAGAAGTGAGCTGATACCCTCCATTTAACACAACTTTTGGGAAAAGTATCCATCATTTTGGGAAAATTACCCATCAGACAAATCTGAATAAACAAATGGCATTGAAGATGCCTTTCATTTCAGAGCTGGGCTTGCAGCTTGGCATGAAGATGCAGGGGAGGACAAGTTCTCTCCACTCTTTTTTACTCTCCCCTTTCCTGCCCCCACAGAGGTGCTCCATCTTTCTAACTGTCCCAAATACCCACACAGGGAGAGTAAGCAAAGAATATTCTGGAACTGCTCTTCATTCTTTCAGCATATGTGGACTGTTTACCAATCAGCTAAAGTCCAACAAAAATCAAGTTAATGGACTGGATAAAACAACTACTATCAACCTAACACTGTTTTTGTGTAATCACTCACATTGGTACATTCGAGGGATAATTAAAAAATAATAATAATTAGCTTTAGATGAAAAAGTGCAAGCTGAAGTACAATATGGCCCTTTCCAGACAATTTTAATGTTCCTGATGTATGTGGAAGCCAGCAATTAAATAAAACAACCAATTAGGCAGAACATGTAAGTCTCATCTTAGGAACGCCCTAGCCATGTAGTGATAGTCAATGCACAGCAGTAGACTTGTAGAAATTAGCCATGCCCCAAACCTAAAGAGGAACACCACGGTGTTCTTAACCTCAAGTGCCCGAGAAACGTTGCCTTGTTTTGTTGATACTGCTGTTAAGGAAAAAGAAAATCATGAATCTGGATATCCTTCTCCGTAACATTAACCATCTGCCCAAACGTAACATATTTATTTCCTGGCCGACAGCCCATTTTTGCGGTTCTTTCTTTTCATAGTGATTATGAAAAATCCCTAATGGTGACCGGCTGGTGCTCACTCATGTAACATGGACTAGTCAATTGCAGTCTGGCTTCCAAGGTCTTCTTAAAGGACAACCCCTTTTTCCCCAAATTCCTTAAATTCAAATATGAAAACTCCAAGAGTGCAGCAAGGCAAAGCCACTTTCCTTGTGAAAACCTCCGAATGAAATCTGTTTAAACATTTGTTTCAGATGGCTAGAAGGAAGGATTGAGCTAAAGGATGCAAGGCTGAGGTCCACCAGCTCTGACCGAGGGAGGGAAAGGGATGTAAGTCTGTGTCTCAGGGTTGCCTCAGGTGCAGAGAGGAAGAGTTGCTTTGCCCGTGGTTAACAGCTGTTCAAATAGGTGCTAACCTCAATTGTTTTAACTAAAAGTGATTGAAAAATAATGCTTAAAGCAAGTGACAAGATGCTACTCTAATTTAAAGGATTATACAGGGAAGACTAGATTAGAAGAATTGGAAACGCTCAAAGATATCCCTTAAATGTTAGCAGTTTTTGCTCAATCCTTAGTTTTTGTAAAGACAGGGGTGGGAGTGGGGTTCTGTCTGTTGCCTGTATGGGGATGCTTTCATCCGAGAAAGAAGCCCCGACTTCCATGTATCTCATCTTTGACTGTATAGAGAATGCTGGGAGAGACTACAATAGATTTAGGGGCAGTACCTCTAACTAGCCGCACCCTGTGAAGCTTCCTCATCAGGCTGAACTCTGACTGCACCTTAAATCATTAAAGAGAGAAAAGAGTTCACGGTTGTTAAGCCTCGTTTCCACATGTAAAGGAATTGCAAATAACACCAGTGAGATCTTTGGGGAGAGTCCTTTCTGCACCGTTGGCAGGACAAGGATAAGCATTCACTATTTTCCATTTATCTAGAGCCCTTTTTAGTAATTAAGTCAAAGTAATGCCAGACAGCCTCAGAAGTTCTCAGAAAAATCAAAACCCCAACCAAGGGCTGGCGCTGTAAGGGCTCTTCATTCAGCTGCAGGAAAGAATTCAAGGACTGCTTATTGTGTACAGCCAAAGAATCCAAGGACTAGTCACCGTGTAAAACAAAAAAACTTTAATGAGTAGCGAAAGTACTTGTGTATGAGAATGGGGTGAATGCAGACAAGTGCGGGCATTCTCCTCCAGTGGAGGAGAAGCACTCTGAGGTTGGGATCCTTGCATTATAAGGACTTGGAGGGGTCCTTTCCCCTCTGGCTATGCTAATAAGGGATTGATGAGCTGTACTTTTCTTTGGTTCTTTTCAGGCACTGACCTGAGTGATGAGTAGGTGTGTGGGGTGGGGGTGGGGGCATGTGTGCACTCCAAAAGGAACTTCTTGTTATGGGTCTTAAGGTCACTTCCCCCTTCCTCCTTCTCTATCTAACCTGCCTCAAAAGTGTTCTATTGGAGGCTTCCAGAGACAGAGACTCTGTTGGATTTATCTTTGCATTTTCCAGCCCCTACATTTTCTGCAATGAATATTCAATTCTTGCTGACCTGGGAGAGGATCCCAAAGAACATTTAGAGGTCCTTTGAGTAGAGAAGCAAATGCAAGCAGCAGGTGTGGAGTGACTGGTTTCCTCTCTCACTTTAAGGGCAATGACCTTTTACAGAAGAATGTGAAAGCCAAGAGTCAAAATTGGGGAAAGATGAACTGGGGTTGGAATCCCATATTCTTTACCTGCAAGCACTGGATGATAGATGGTTTGCATTTGAAGGGAGAAATCTTCTCTGTCCCAAATTCTCTGGCTCTATCCTTCAGTGTTGGCAATAATTTCAGGCTAGTTGAGATGGATGCTGTGTTGGTGGGACCCTGAGTGATGTGTTTCTTTTTTACCTCTTTCCCCTGTGTAGAAAAAATGCTCTGGGAGGAGTTAATGGTTTTATTGCCTTCATACACCTGGCAGAAGCAGATCACAGAGTTCCCTACAGAATTCCAATTATTTCCATCATCCGAAATGAAAGCCAATACTTGGGAATGGGGGAAGGGTTTCTGCTGCAGGGTTGCTTGATTTAAGATTTTGTTCTAGAAGGAAGGACAGTTTCTCTGATGCAGTTCAGGGTGCCAGAAACTCACCTTGTAGTCCTGCTTGCCACTGCCACCTGAGCACACTTGGGATCCAAATGGGATGAAAGAACCCTTCAGTCTAGGTTTTTGGCTGCTTCAGTGCTCAAGATGAATGATTAAGTCAGCAATAACTCTCCTAGGCTAATGATGATGGAGGTTTAAGCTACCTACTATTCATTTAGGAGATATTTTTGGCAGTAATTGGAAAAGAGAAGCTGCTACTGAGACCTACTGAGTAATCCTTGGAAAGCAAAGGTAGAAAAAAATGCATAGATGCATACAGAGATAAGATAGAGAGCTAGACACTCCTACCTCCAGGGCCTTTGATTGAGGTAGGGTGTGTGCTGGCTTGAATCTGTTCTGTTCCCCAGAAAAGCCCATGTTCTTTTAATCCAGTATTGTGGGGACAGAACTGTTGTTGGGTGGGACCTTTTGATTAGGCTGTTTCCATGGAGATATGAACCCCACCTCACCCTACCCCACCCCACCCCTATTCAAGGTAGGTCTTAATCTGCTTGCTGGAGTCCTCTAAGGGAAAGACATTTTTGGAGAGAGCTCAAAGCTGAGAGAAGCTAGGAGAGAAAATGCCCCAGGAGAAGCTTGAAGGACCCACAAGAGCTGAGAGAGCCATTTTGAAACCAACCCAGGAAAGAAGGGCCAGCAGATGTCGTCGTGTGCCTTCCCATGTGACAAAGGAACCCCAGACACTATCGGCCTTACTTCAGTGAAGTATCCTCTTGATACCTTAGTTTGGACATTTTTATGGCCTTAGAACTGTGAATTTGTAACATAATAAATCCTCTTTGAAAAAGCCAACCCGTCTCTGGGCATATCACAGTCCCGCAACTTTAGCAAACCAAAACAGGGTGGGTAATAGAATTTCCAGTTCCAAACCAAAGATAAAATGTTTAGGTTTCGTAAGATGATAAAAATAGTCATTACAAAATGCAAAAGGAATAGAAACTGCTACATAGTTTCACACTTATCAGAAACCACTTTGTCTCCTAGCCTAATAGTCCCATCAATTCTCCATTCATCTTCTCCCGGCAATCTTGAGGAGAGGTATGAATTTATTTTTACTCCCAAAGGTAGCAAGGTGCCCAGAGAAGTGAATGACCTGTCCAAGGGTACAGAATAATTAGAATGAAAGCTAAGACTATCAGTGTGGCAGGGTACTATAGGGTAGAAATGTGGACCTTGAAATCAAATAGATTTGGATTTGAATTCTTATTCTGCAACATAATGACCCATAATGGGATTTTGGACAAGTAAGGTTACTTATCTGAACCATGATTTTTCCATATATAAAATGGGAACATAATACTCTGGTGGGTTGTTCAGAGGATTAGTGATAAGGTACATAAATGTGTTTTCCTCACAATGATCCCATAGAGTGGGTAAAAAGGAAGAAAGAGTGGGTAAGAAGGAAGAAAGACTAATAAGACAGAAGGGAAGTTGGAATCTGATTATGGACTAGAATCCATCAATTGTGCCTGTCAAAATGCTTGGTCATCAGGGACAGAGGCAGGCTTTGGCTATTGTAGGCTCAGTAGAAGCCTATAGGAAATATACCACTGGGGAGTAGAAAAACCTCTCTTACTTGGCAGTAATTAGACCCCTTCCTATGCTCACTGGGGTCCTTGCCCCAGGCTAAAGGTATAAAAGACAGGATTCTGTGGTTCTCAGAACACATGGGTGCTCTGACTTTTGAACCCTGCCTCACCCCAGAGAAGAACTAAGATCCATTTACTCACATGTAACCTAACCTACTGAGTCATTGACACTGTTTGTTGCTTGGCTTGGGGACAAGCTGAGGCAGAGAAGATATGAAGGAGGGAGGGGGAAGTGACCCTAAACTTCCTAACAAAAAGTTCCTTTTGTTGTGCACAGCCCCATATACCTAGCCCTCACTCAAATCAGCACCTGCAAAGAACCAATGAAAAGCGTATCTCATCCACCCCTTATTAGCACAGCCAGAGGGGGAAGGGCCCCTGCAAGTCCTTATAATGCAAGAATCCCGGCCTCAGACTGCCTCTCCTCCTTTGGAGAATGTCCATGCTCATCATTGAGCACGCACCTTCGCTGTGCATTGAAGTTCTGAATTACGCATATTGGCTAGTCTTTGGATTCTCTGGCTGTACACACTGACTAGTCCGTGAGTCCTTTCCTGCAGCTGTTTCCTGCAGCTGAGTCAGGAATCTTCAGGACATAGGCACCTGGTCAGGATCTTGACTTTTCCGAGAATTCCCACAGCTCTCTGGCAGCTAGCCAAGAATTATTCCCAGGGCTCACCAGCATCCAGCCAAAAACTCCTGGGGTTCCCCAGTGTCAAGCTTATTAAACTTTTTTGACTGCACACACTGACTAGTCCTTGAATTCTTTCCTGAGACTGAGTCAAGAACCCTCAGGGTGCTGGCCCTTGGTGAGGTCTTGATTTCTCCAAGAACTCCCAGAACTGTCTGGCTTCAAAACCAAAGTGAAAGCAATCTAAAACCTCATCTAAGCCATCATTCTTGCCAATCCTCAAACTTGGACTTTCCTTTTATGATCTGGCCTATCTAACTAACTTAAACCCAACAAAAATGAATTGAAAGGAGATGGAGTAACTCCGGGAATGAAATGAAATGCTGAACAACCAAGAGCCTGGCCTTATTTGGGGGATCTATAGGAGGTAGAAATAAATGTTCAGTCTTTGGGAGGTGCTGCTCTTGGGAAAATAGACTTAAAAACAAAATCTCCTTATAGCTCAGAAGATTTCTCCACGAAGGTGGAAGAAAAAAGAAAATAATTTTATTATTGAATAAGATTAAACCAGAACATGATGCGTCACAGGCAGTCCAAAGAGACTGGAAAGAAAGAAGGCTCACTGTTTTATATAGCCAAGCAGATAAAACCCATTACCTGCGTAATCTCAAGATAAAGGATAACTAGTCCACCAGAAAGAGAATGTGACAGCACCCTTTGCCATACACAGTTCTTCCTAAATTCTCCTGGTAATTGGGGTGGCATTTGTTTTTGCTAATTGTCTGTATCCAAAGGAATAATAAAGCATCTCCTATCTTTATGACAGGTATAGTTACAATTTGGTGCCAGATACCTAAATTAAACTCCCTTGGAGATGGGGAGAGAAGGGTGCTAACTTTCTGGATGTTTACATTTCAAGGGGATGGCTCCCAGGGCCTTGAGAAAGATACTCCTAGGTTGTAAAGCTGGCAAGAGGCTTACTTAGCCTTTAAAAAAGATTTACAGACATCTCACAGGGGCAGGGAAAGGATTTACAATTACAAGTTATTCTAAAGAAAATGCTCTAAGGGCAGAGGTGTGGGGATAGGAAAGTCTCTTTCCCTTCTTGTACCAGATTTTTCTTTTCTTTTTCCATTTGCATTTACTCCACACCACCAAGGGACTGATTAGTAGCAATAACTTTCCCAAACGTGAGTCCCTTCCCTGAAGATTTAAATTCCCCGGGGAGAAAATGATTGGTCTAGTTCAGATTAAATGCCCATAGCTCCACCCAGGTTGCTTCCAATGAAGGAGGGGCATTTCCTTCAGCGAGAAGGGAGGATGGAAGCGGGGTAGGTCAAACCACCAGCAGTACCTTCACTATTCGGGACCCTCAGGAGAAGAGTTACAATCTCCTGACACAGTTACCCTACAAGCTTTCCTCTAGGGTAAAATGCCCTTACAGAGCAGTGAGAAAATACCTAACAAACACTAGCCCAAGTTTTGCATCTCACTCCTGAGCTAAGTATAGCTGTGCCTATAAGCGGGTGAACAAGCTTCGGAATAATTTAATATGAAAACTGCCACTGAGTCCCCCACAGTCCAAATATTGCAAGACTGTAGTTTAAACAAGCACTCTGTATTTTTGGCACCTAGAGGGAAATGTACCCCAGGGTGTGTATATAAGAATAAGAAGTTGATTCAATTTCAGGTCTTGGTGCTTAGAAAGGCATCTCTTCTCAGCAGCCAAAAAAAAACAGGAGATACTTGGTATTGCACAGGAAGAGCCGGTTAAGGGCTGGTGTCTCTAGGGCTGAGCATGGCAGCCTTAAATAAATAGCTTTCTGGGGAAGAGCAGAGAAGCCTCAGCTGCTTGGTCCCTGCAGCACAATATTCTGGTGCTTCCCGAGTCAGAGCATCCACCCACCTCTCTATGCAAAGTTGCTTCATTTTGATCTCTGTTCACATGCCCTCTTCCTACTCTCTTAAAGTCCCCTTTCCAAAGACTGTCCCCACACAACTGAACAGAATCTGTTTTTTAGGAAAGGATGTGAGAAATGCATTCTTATAAGAAGTAAACAATAGCTAATATTCATAGAACACTTCATATGCTCCCAACTACTTTCTCTTTGTCTCTCTACAATAACCCCAGGAGCTAGAATCCTCATTTTCCCCTACATGGCCTCTCTCCACCTTTTTCCATCCTGCTTTCTGCCCAGAAGTCTGACTTCTTTGGACTGTATCAATGGACTCCCATGCCCATTGGTTTCCCATTGAATTTAGCCAATAGAAGTCACCAGCAGGATGGGGGAGTGCAAGAGGAGACGGAAATCAGAGTAGCCCTCCTGTCTGCAGCGCCCCCCACCCCAGCTTCCTCCCTGCTGGGCGTAGGACTGGTAGGATCTGTGCTTCCCCTGGCAGGTCACAGCCACTGTTGTGAGGCCCTTTCCTATGGCTCTAGCTTTCTCCTTTTTTGGAGGGTAACTGATCCCTCTCCTTGACCCTTCAGATCTAAGCCTTCATGCTCGGACTCGTCCCAGAGTGCTTCACCATGTCTTCTGGTTTTCCTTAACCCTGAACACACCTCTGTAAATAATCCTTCCTTAAACTCTCCTCAGTTACCTGATCTGAGGGTACTATCTAATTGCTGCTGGGACTCTCTCTTTATCGCTGGGTAGTATTGCCCTTATTTAATAGTGGAGAAAACTGACAGAGAATAATTATGTGTGACCCAAATGCATGTTGAAATTGAGTGGTAATGAGGGGGCTTGGGCTCAGGTGTTCCAACTATAAAACACAGGCTTTCTGCAAGAACCTGATCTACCCAGAAATCTTTATTTTTAAGAGCGCTCATTGTCTTCAGATAAAGTATTATGCTCTGGCCTTTTAGGCTTTAACTCATGTGTGAGAGACATATTTTTTGAGGAGTGGCCTCTTCTTCTGAGCAGGAGTGGGTCCAGCTCTGTACTACCCACCAAATGTGATCTGGGTCCTTGTTTTCAGTTTTTTTGAAGAATAATTCTTTCTTTGGTTCAAACAGAATTGTTTTGGCTCCCCTTTTTTCAGTCAAGAATACCGCCTGAGATTTTGATATTTGCAATACTATCAGGCACTTCTAAATATAATCGTTTGAAAACAACTTTAATAAAACATGACTCAAGGCAAGTCTTGAAATACCAGATCAGAGAGGAACCTAATCATCTATTTTTTTCCTTCTTCAAGGTCCTACAAATCTCATTAGATTTGGAAGTGGCCTCATAGATGATCTAGGTTCTTAACCTCTTTTCTTTTTTTATGCCTCCCACCACCAACACTTGCTCTTAACCTCTTTTTGATAACATAGACTCTCTAATATTTTGAAAAAGCTATGGGCTCCTCCCTCCAGAAAAATGCATATTCTGTCTTTCTCTCTTGCTCACTTTTTCTTATGCCCCTCTTCCCGCCACCCCCCGCCCACAATCTTACCTATAATTTGGGTGGGTGGGTGGGGGTCATTGTCATCCTGAAGCCTATTCACGGGATCCAGAGAAAAACCTCCTGTTTTAAGACAGGCTCTTAGGTTTACAAAGGAGGGAGCTGAAATTCAGGGAAAATGATTTGCCTGATGTTGCAAAACCTATCAGTTGATGTATCAGTCAGGGTTCGGTTTAGTTATGCTGCAGTAACAAGCAACTCCGAACCTCAGTGGCTTAAAACAGATTTATTTCTCATTCATACTATGTAGTGGGGGTCTCTGCTACATGCCATTTTCACTCATGCATGCAGAGTAACAGGCAAATGCCTTCTAGAACATCATTCATCATCATGACAGAAGGAGAGAAAGCATGCACTGATTCTTAATGCTTCTTTGGTCACAGTTGGACACATCACTTTGGTCATACTTCACTGACCAAAGCAAGTCACGTGGTCATGCTTAACTTCGCCAGTGAGATAGAAACACTTGGTGGATAGCACAACTGACCAAGAAAGCTGGAAAAGCCAGAAGTAGAATCAAGGTACCCTTATTTTTTGTCCATTGCTTTCTATTCTTCCAAGTTTACTGTATCTTAATCTAAAACCTCTGAATATGTCCCACCTAAGATCTGTCATCAGTTTAGGAGGGCCATGTTTGTGATGTTAAATCAGAAGCTGGAATCTCCTGTTTGTCCTATTTATTAAATGCTGATTTTCTGGCACAGTTCATTTAGGATGCTATAATAATAAAGAAGGCCTGTTTCAGACTGGGTGGGTCATTACTGATTTTGTACAATGCTTATTTTTCAAACTAAAACTGTTTCATTCTATTGTCTGAATTGTTTTTGTGTGTCTTTGTCTCCATTCCTCATTCATTTTTACTGGTCCTCCAGAGTTTGTGATCCATGGTGTTGCCAATACAAACACAGGGGTCCCAGGGTTTTTCTTAATTTAGCAGTTGGTGATAGTTATAGCTTTTTTTCTTCAGTCATTCGTACCACAATTCACTGAAAATCTGCTTTGCTCTTGGGGTTGTAGTGAGGATTGAATTAGAAATCCACAAAGCCTGGCAGAGAGTAGTTGCTCAAGATCTGTTACTGTTTTGTTTTGTTTTGTTTTTTTCTGTTACTGTTTTGTGTGTGTTTATTTTTATTTTTTGTTATCAGTATAGATAATGATTTATAATAACATGCTTAGGAATCTGATAGGCTAGGTTAGCGTCTGGATGCCACCACTTCTAGCTATATGATTTTAGATGATTTTATTAACCTCTCATGCCTCTATTTCCTCATCTGTTAACTAAGAATATAGTACCCCCAAACTCTTTGACTGCAGTGAGCATTAATTGAAATAATACATGTAAGGCATATACCATAGGACCTGGTTCAGAGAATGCCCTTGATAAAATTAGAATTATGGTTGTCAGCATGACTACTGAAAAATATGATGATTATATGCTAGACAGGCAGTGTAGTATGGTATGCAGAGTATAAGCTTTGGAATTAAGCAGACTTGGATTCAAGTCTCAGTCTTGCCATGGTGTAAATTGGCAAATTACTTATCACTCTGAACTTTAGTTTCTTCTTCTATAATGTGTGATCACCATTACTTACATTGCGGAAAGTTCAGAAGGACTCTATAGAGACACAAAATTAAAATGTCCTACACAGCACATGGCGTGTTGGGGCTATTCAATGAATTTTAATTTTTCTGGATGCTGGGGAGCATACGAAGATGAACAAGGGAAACAGTTCTCCCCCTCATCTTCAAGAGGTTTATAATCTAGTTGTGGAGATAACTCATGTACACAAATAACTATAAATACTCTAAAATGGTGAGTGCCATAAAAGAGCTATGGTAAAGGGCTATGGAAGTTTGCATTAGATGAGTTACTGCAGGGGAGGGGTAGAGGCAATGGAGGTGGTCCTTTGCCTTTTGCTGAGATAAAATGCTCTTTACTAAAGAGATATTTTAATTTGCAAGCACTATTTGTTTTCCTTTCTCTCTCTCCCCATCACCTACTTTCTCAGAATACCCTGCTATGCACCGCTGATAATTTTGTATGGAGAGAAGAAATCCATCACTCTCACTCCCAGCACGGTTTGCTGATGCATTGTTTTCTGCCTGTGATATTTACAGCAGCTCACTTAAGATTTAATTTTCTATTATTCCATGTACTTTGCAGTGCTTATTTTTCATTTGCTGTGTGAGATTCATTGCTCCAGCACCCTGGAACCACTGCTGGAAAGACTTACTTAACATTCAGAATCAATGAACAAACAGGAGAAACATTTTACCAGAGCCAGGTCTCCAGTGATGTGAAGTTTAGCTTCAATTCTTAACAATAGTCTCATATTCTTCTTTTCCCTTCCTATGGCCAAATGCATTTCTCTACCTGAACATCAAATAAGATTTAAACGTGGGCATTCTCTCCTGGAAATGTAACAATCCAGGATCTTTCTGGGGTTTTATCATCTTCTTTTTATCTTGGCCTCTGGACTTACTTGATACTATGGGAACTCTTTTTTTTCCTCCCTTGAGTCTCTTGCTGGACTTCCCTCTTTGACCCAAAACTTGTCTAAAGATAGCTCAGGGCTGTAGGCTTTTTCTATGCCTCATTATCTGTGGATTCATTTGGCTGGTGAGACATAATTTTGATTAACATATTTTTCTGCTCTGATGTTTACTGCTCCCTACACAACCCTGCCTCTTTAAACTCCATGAGAGCGTTCATCAGAGATGAGTGTGATTGAATACTCCCTCACCCTGTTGCCTTTTGCTCTGCAGACTGTCTCCTAAGGCGTTAACACACTTGCAGTCATTCTGGGCCTATGACATTCTGGAAACTGCCTGCTTTTCCCTGAGAGTGGAGCACGTTGCAATATGGTGTGTCATGGGAACACAGGCTCAGGCACAACAAAAATTCTCAGCAAATGACCACTTTATTACTTACCCAACACAAAGAGTCCAAAAGAACAGGGGAGAGTCCCACTGTGGTCAATTTCTCAGGAAAGAGTCAGTGGATGGCAGCTACGCACCCTTTGCCTCATGTCGGAGATGAGGAACACTGTGCTGCCTGAGGGTTGGGTTTTTATACACCCCAGGGGAAGGGGACTCTGCCACTTAGCAAAAACAGTTGGGGCTGCTTGTTCCCAGTGTCAGGTTCAAGGTACAGTCAAGTGGTTCCATTTCTGGGTAGCTTGTTTTTCGTATTGATACCTAATATCATATTGAAACATCTGCATGCAAACAAACAAGAGGGGCAAAGGAGGCGGGTTGGTGAGGGCTAGGAAATGGCCACTGAGCGTGTCATCCTTCCCCTGCAGCACCCCCCCCCCCCATTGTTGCACTAGAAGCAGCTGTTTTGTATAATTTAACTCAGCTTTTCTAACCCCAGTTGGAATGGACACAACAAAAAGAGTGGCAATGAGTCTATTCCCTGGGGTTTTAGATTTGGGACTGAGAAAGAGTTGGGTCAATCTCTCTCTAGTGGCCCCAGCCAAAGACGAGTAAGTGAGAGGAACTGGGGTGCCCTATCTTCTGCCTGGTAGTCAGTGCACAGTGAGAGAAAAATGGAGCAGGCATGCAGAAAGCAGGTAGTGGAGCCATGGAGATGGGGTTTTTTGAGGTCTTCCAGTTGTTCCTAAGGGCCATAATGCCTCTCTTCCTACATGGCACCCCTTCCTTGGGCATGGCAGTATACTTTCAAACTCATCCAATAAATCTCCTCATTGGCTCAGATTGGCTGTTTTCTTTTGATTATCTGTTTGTCACAGATAATCAAAAGAGTTCTAATTGGCACAATGTTTTTCTTTACCAAATTGCTGGTTTTATGCTTTTCATGATAGCTAACTAGGAGAGTTATTAGGTTATTATTTAGAAACTTCCTAGCTATAAAGCAAAGTGTTTAAACATCTGTGTGCTCAGAAAAGAATCATCAAATACCCTGAGAGATATCTTTGATTTCTGCAATATGAACAGAGATAGTGGAATGAATCTGGACTATGAGTCCAGATTCAAGTTCAAGTCTTGGCTTTGGATTCAATGAAGTTGTGACTTATCCAAGGTCATTTAACTTCTTTATACCTGTCTTCACCCGTACATTCCTAGAATTCATTCATATCAGTACCTGCTATGTAGATTCTGGGTTCTGTGCTAAAAGATAGGGATATGAAGTTAAATAAGATGTAGATTGCTGGAGAACCTTGTCCATAGGGTGTAATGTCTGGGTGTGTCTGGAAAGATTAAAAAAAGAGGGATTAATCAGGTGGGAAAAGGAGGGATTGAGTTCCAAGAAGAGCAGCAGTATGCGCAGAGGCCCAGAGGAATAAATGGACCCCATATGTTTGGAGAATTCTCATTATTTGCTTATTTAATTCTCACTTTCATTTTTCTTTAAATTTTTTTCAAACATAACAACATACAAACACAAACATTCTTACAATATAATCATTCCATTCTTGGTATATAATCAATAACTCACAATATCATCATATAGTTGAATATTCATCATCATGACCATTTCTTAGAACATTTACATCAATTCAGAAAAAGAAATAAAAAGAAAAAAGAAAAACTCATACATACCATACCCCTTATCCCTCCCTCTCATTGACTGCTAGTATTTCCATCTATCCAATATATTTTAGCCTTTTTTCCCCTATTTTTTCTGTACTGCTTACCGCTCCTGTTCATTGATCACTAGCATTTCAATCTAAATTTATTTTAACATTTGTTCCCCCTATTATTTATTTATTTTTAATATTTATTAATAAAACCAATTAACATACAATCAACATACAATATACTTTCACTTTTCTTATTATAGGTCCCCATTTTTTTAATATCTCTGATTATTATTTCAAATCACATCATCCCTTCTAAAAAGGCACAGCCTTTACCACCAAGTTCTTATTTTTCTTTTGGGACAGAATCTTTTACTAATGCTTTTAATTTTGTCTGAACAAAAGCTTTTATGCTCATGTCTCTTGGCATTTGGAGAAAATTAGATGGGCCACTACAGAACATATTCCTAAATCTGCCTTTTTGCTTCTCATTCCCCTAGGCCAAGCTACTTGGACACCCCAATCTCAGGACTTAGCCTATCATCATTTACCAACCCCATTTTTATTCATTCATTCAATAAAAATTCATTAAGCCTCAACCATGTACATGAGGCAGTGCTGCAAATGACTTGGATATAGGTGGTGAGAGGTAGGAATGCAGTGGGGTGTAGTGAGTGAAGCCAGGGCATGGACTCTGGAGTCAGATGATATTATGGATTGAATCATATCTACACAGTCATGTGGATATGAACTCATTGTAAATGGGCTTCTCAAAGATCCTATTAAGATGAAGCCAAACTGAATTAGGGTGGGCCTTAATTCAATATGACTGGAGACATAAGCAGAGGAAATTGGACATAGTAGCAACAGAAGACAGAGGAAGAGATTGAATTATAGATGCTGGTAAGCCCCCACAAGAGTACTACAGACTACAGAGGAAGCATGGCCTGCTTGGTTCTGGACTTCTTTTCTTCAAAATGTTGAGCCAATAAATCCCTGTTGCTTAAGGCATCCAGTCTATAGTATTTGTTATAGCAGCTCTGACAAACTAAGTCAGATGGGGCTTAGTGTGAGGTTCGTCTCTTCTTTGGCCAAGTTACCATGCCTTTCTAGGTCTCAGATAACTCTTCTATAAAATTAGGATAATCACAATACTTACCTTATTAGGCTATTGTGAATATTAAATGATATAATACATATGTAATATTTAGTACAGTCTCTGATACATATTGAGTGATTAATAAATAAACACAATTATTGTTGCTATTATTATTATTACAAAGATAAGCTATACATAGATCCCACATTGAAGCAGCACTGTGTTGCTATGGAGGAACATGGGCTAAATATCTATAAAGGGAAATGGAAAGTGTTAAGTGCCAAAAAGAGATGAAGACCATTCGGTGGAAGTCAGGGGAGGAAGAGCTGGTGGGAGGCAGAAGTGGGTTTGTTAGAAGGGTAGCATTTGACCTGGGCATGCAAATGTCAGTGCTATGACATTAATTGTATATGTATATTTAATTGGGCATATTATATAAATATACCATCTGCATAAATATCTATTCTTGATTGACATGGAACAATATTCATTATGAGTTCAGGCAACAGATATTTATGGAGTGTGCCCCACCTGAAGGTACTTCTAGACGCTAAGGAAACAGCAATGAATAAGCCAAGTCTTCACCCTCATCATCAAGTATATATTTCAGGGGTGATGCTTATAATTAAATATGAAAAGATTCTGAAATAGCATGTGCAATATGATCCTATTTTTAACATACATATAAACAAATAAGTATATGTTAAAAAAGATACAGGTATATATAAAGAAGAAGCAGGAGAGCTAGAGTAAAGACATTTAGAAAGATAGATACAAAAGTGGTAAAACTGATTATACTTCAGTGGTGCAATTAAATTTCTTGTTTTTGTTTATCTCTATTTTCCCAATTTGGTGGCAATAAATTTGTACTCCATACATAATCTTAAAAATGTTGCATGTAACATATGCAATTAAGCAATTAAATGCTAAGTTAGAACTTCACAGAAATTGCAGTCCTTGCCTAGTTTCCTTATTCCTATCTCCTAAAATAGTTGTCATATTTCTAACCCTGAAGGCCTCTTGATAGTCAACTCTCTTCCTGTACATCTGCCACCATAAATATAGTGGTCCATTAATCATTTTATTTGATAAAATAAAATCTTTAGCTTGAGGGGAGTGCTTTTTTCAAAGAACATTGTCCTCATATATTGAAGCTATGGACTTTTAGATGGAAAAGTACTCTATAAATGTCAATGATTATTGTTTCTTTTTGCTCATAATTCTTAAGTATATAGAAGATGTTCAAACAGAGCTGGCTGGAAAGTGCTTCATGGATTTTAAAGATAAAAAAAAACTGACAGAATTTAGGGCCCCCCCTGCCTTGGATGGGGAAGCTCTCCCATCTACAGGAGAATTTCTTATAGGAAAGCATTGTGCCCTTGCCAGTCCTTAGCCTAAAAGCTCCAGACAACCATAGGGTTCTTTGATAAAGCCACATTCTAGGCTGAGGTTCAGGAAAAGTTTGCTGCTTGTGGCATAACTTCTGGCAAATACAAGTATATCTTTTTTCCACTGAAGCTCCACCTTACTTGACATGACATGGTTTATCTGGCAAACCTTGTTACTGGTGCCCCAGCTTTCCTGAGCTGCCCGCTTCTTACAAAGAGGCTGGGTGTGGTGATTTTAATAGGTTCACTGTTTAGAATATGGTATTTTCATATTTCATTTATTTAGTCTTTGGTTTCCTATCCCAATTGTTGCTGATGTTTCTTCTTAATTCAAATGCTAGAAATTTTAACTTCAAGTTCTCAGTGCATGCATTTATTTCATAAATATTTTGCACCTTAATTTGTGATTGTGTGCCTTGCTGTTGTTTGCAGTAAAAATTAAGCATACAAATTAAGCAATTTGCCTATGTAGTTTTTTAAAGATGAGGGTCCAATGTAGGTGGATATAATTTGAGGAATGATTTACATGGATTCTGGCAAAGAAAAAGAGTTATTTAAATATCGAAATGAATATACATAGATATTTTCATGCCAATAGAAAAAAAAAACTCAAAAAATCCTCATTTGTCACCAACAAAACCATTTATATGATTGTTTCACTTTATCACTTAAAATTCTTCAAAGCTTTCCTGTTGCTTTTAGGATAAATCCTTTAAATCGTCCTATAAAATCTGGCATGATGTGACCGATGTCTTCTCAGCGGCATCAACCCTTATGCTCCAACTGTAGCATAATGGATTTCTGTCACATTCTCTACAGCACTAAAAGCTTTCATCTCGGGCTCCTCAAATTGTACTTTTTTTTCTTTCCAGAACCCTCTGCCTGTTCCTTTCTGTCTGGCTCACTCCTATTCATTTTTCAGGTCTCAGCTCACAAGTGCTTGTTCTGGGGAGCCCCCCCCACATTCTCCTAGTGTAGGTTCTGGTCTGCCCCCCATGTGTGACGCCACAGCAAGCCCTTGACTCTCCACTTCTCTGACTCCTCCATTAGTCTATAAGATTGCTCAAAAGTAGGGACCATGTCTCCACGTCACCATTTTATCCCTACTACCTAGCATGTTGCTTGGTTGGCACATAGTAGGTGTTCAAAAAATATTTCTTGACTGAATGGGTACTTTGGAATAATTTGTCAAGAGAATGAACCAGGATTGAAGTGATTTCAAATGGGTGACATACTGCCATTTACAGGGGTGCCTGAATTATCCAGTCAATTCAGAATGAACAAATAATATTGAACACTGTTACGTGCCAGCTGCTTCCTTCTGTCTATCCTATTTCATTTGATATTCCTTTTACCTTCCTATCTTATAGCCGAGGGTACAGGCTCAGTGAAGCTGAACAACTTGCTCATGAGAACTGAGTGGATACAATCCTGATCTTCGGAAACCTAACTTATTGGTCTTGGCCCTTAGTCAGAATGCCACCTCTTTAAACTTTTGCCCTTCTACCATGCTCTGTTGACTCAACCATCTGCTGGGCCATCCTGTTGAACATAAACAATCTTGAATTGCCTACATAAAATACAACTGAGACAGAAGTCTAAAAGGAATCCTGGAGTGAGAGTGGGGGAGAAAGCACCACCTAGAAATCTAGAAACCTACCCAGGTTCTCATTTTAATCTGTGTTACTAACTAGCTGTGTTACTAACTAGCTGTGTGACATTAGGCAAGTCAATTAGTCTCTCCAGGCCACTGCTTCTCATCTCTACAATAAATGGGACTGATTGGGTAGTTTTTAAGGGTCTCTCAAGCTTTAAATCCTGTGATCTGAAGCTTCCAAGCTGGTATCAGACATCAAAATTGTACAATGATTACTGCTCAGGGTGTCATTACTTCTACTCAAGAGACCTCATCTCCCAGGGCCTGTTCTGAAAGCGAGAAGAGAAGAGACTAAACCCAATTTCACATCACCCTCTTATTTGTTTTTTGTATGCAGACTGGTAACAAAATAATGACCTTGAGTCATGGGGGAGAATTGAACAAAAAGAATGAATCACTGGCAATATGCCCCCTTTTCGTCAGCTTAAATTGTGTGAATTAAAGCAATTTAATTGGCCTTTGAATAAGCTCCATTTGAAAGCATGGCCTCTTCTACCTACCTTCCAGTAATCATAAAATGGAGACTGGAAATCAAGACTTACTCTATGAAAGTTGTAGCTGTGTGCTCCTTGTAACTACCTGGTATATTTAAGTAATTAGCAATCAAATTCCACATTTTATTGCTGTATGAGCAAACTTGAAATGAAAAAAGCTCAAATCGTAGGGAATTGAAATGGATTTTAAGTTCTTTGCATATAAATTGATTTCTATAAACAATTACAATTTACCATTTTTGTAATGATTTTTAGAGATGCTAAAGTTAATAGAAATATTACCCACATTTGAGCTTAGTAAAAGAACAAGAAAACTGTTATTCTGAATTTAAAAAGAGCCAATTTTGGCTTTAATGTAGTTGAAAACAAGTGTCAATATAGTGTAAATTAAAAATATGTGTAACCTTAAAACCTAAAAGTTATCATAGAACATATATCAGTGAATTTCTTAAAGCTTTCATTAAAGACTGAAGTTATGGAGAAAGGAAATAGAAAGGAAATTAGGATTAACAAGAAGTTTGGACTTGAGGAAATAGTTTGAGTTAAAACAATAATCATTGCCAAAATGGAAGAAAGTGAAATAGAAACTAAGGATATTTACTTTTTTCATTTTTCTTTATTTGTGTGATTTTGAAATTGCATCAAAAATCAGGAAATCATTTTGTTCCCTGTCACCAGATAATTGTGTGAATTTAAGCAAGTCACTTTAGCTCTATGAGAGATTTTTTGTTGTGCATGGAATTAATATTTTGTAAGAGTTAAGTCTCAAAAACTTAGGAAAATGCTGTAAATGACCTACCAGGAATGACACCTCATGTTGAAGCCTTATTCCAAGTTCAATAAATTTTGGAAGTAGATATCCATGTTTAATGGAAAAAATGATGCATGCTGTTTCCATACTGGATGAAGTTCTTGTCTTAAAACGGGATTTCTGTTAAGCAAATGACCTGGTCATTGTGATGTGGGCATGTGAAGGGCAAACCCTGCAGATAACACGTGCAAAAATTCTTAAGGGCATGGAAAACTGTAAAATATGCTCCTCTAAAAGACGTATTCAGAAACAAGAGATCTATTTCCAGAGGGGCTTTTGAAATATTAAGACAGCTCATGGAAAATGGATCCTTTTTTCTTTTAGACAGGCTGCACATTTTCTGAGAGGTTGATTAAGAACAGCATTGCTTCCTTGTGAACAAATCAGTAATAACATTTTAGAGTTTTATGGTGTCTTTCTTGAAAGAACTTAATATACTCGTGAGAAATCTTTCTGCTTCGTAAAGCTGCTCATTTGATCTGTCTCAGCAACAATGAAAACATACATGTCATCTCAATACCATAGAGAGCATTTATTTTGTCTATTGAAACTTAAGGGAAAGCAAGGAGTGGGGTGAGCTTCAGAGTGAAAGGGATGTCACTGGAGTTTCAAAACAACAATATAGAATAAGGGAGCAGAGCTCATTTTGATGTACAGCTTGAACCAGATGTTCAGGAGTGAATTCTAGGCAACTCTGGATTGAACAAGAGTCAGGATTGAAGCTTGAGAAGATAGGAGGAAGAGATGAGAGAGACATAAAAAGGGTTCAGTTTGTACAGAGAAAATGGTGCTGGATTATGGGGCTCAGAGGAAAGATTAGAGATGGAGAGTATGTGAGGAATTTTGGATAACATGAAAGGTATGGTGAGAGATTGCTAAGGATATGAACATGAGGTCAGAGTGGGAGAGACATAGTAAACTCCAGGAGATTATTATTAGGCGTACATTTGGCTTTCTATCAAACATGTTGTATTGGTCAGGGTTTTCCAGAGGGACAGAACAAACAGGACGTATGTGTTTGTGTGTGTGTAAGAGTTATTTTATGGAATTGGCTCACTTCATTGTGGGCACTGACAAATCTGACATCTGTAGGGCAGGTGGCAGATGATAATCAACTCGGAGAGGAATTAATGTAGTCTTGGGGCAGAATTTCTTTTCTGGGAAACCTTGGTTTTTTGCTCTTAAGGCCTTCAACTGATTGAATGAGACCCACCCACCCATTATCCAAAGTAATCTCCTTTATTTAAAGTCAACTCATTGGAGATACTAATCACTCTATAAAACACCTTCACAATAGCATCTAGGCTAGCATTTGACCAAACAGCTGACCACTGTGGCCTAGCCAAGTTGACACAGAAACTTAGCCATCACACATCCATTTGTGAAAAGGATATGACAATTTAATTGTCATAATGTAAAACATATTTAATACTTAGCTATTTTTTTAAAAATTATGTCTGTAAATGTAAGGGTACTTGTGTAACTCAAATAACAGTCCCCTAACTTATTTTAAAATTCAAGATTTTTCTGTATGTTGAGTTTTCTTAGCACACTGGGCAACTGAATCAGGCAGTCCTGAGAGGAATACACATTGTTTTGGCTTTGGATGTGATATCCTGAAAAGAAACAATGGTCTCAAATGAAAGAGGCCCTGGAAATGATCTAATTCAACTCCACAGCCTCAAGATGAGAGGACTGAAGATTAACTGCCGTGCTCAAGGTTAATTAGAACTTAACTGAGAGTTAACCAAAGGTTAAGTGATTTATCCATAGTTCTCAGCTGGCTGGCAGCAAAACCAGGAGCCCTGCTTCCCGCTCAGTGTTCATTTCCCAAATCTTGTATTGTAGGCGAAACAATAGAGAGTGAAACAAAGCCACAGAGCAGCTGCAGACTTGGATTCTCTGGGACCCTTTCCAGCTTCAAAATTCTATGATTCTATATCATCACTGCCCCTCTTTTGTGTGTGGGTGTGTGGGTGTGTGTGTGTTTGACTGCTATATAAAAGGATGCATTGTAAGATCAGGAGGCAGCTGAAGAAAGAAATAACTGTTATTGGCTACCAAATGGACAAAGAGTATAGTAATATATCTTCTGAAGAAGTAGATAATGTTTTAAAAAAGAAATTGACCTCCCAGAAAGCAATAAAGCTTTAAAATTGAGTCTAGAAAAAAAAAAAAACTTACCCTTCAAAAATAGCACCTTAAATTGGTTCAAGCCTCATAGATACAGGGAAACCACAAGTGTAATGTTTTCAAAGATGCCATACATCTCCAAAATGTTAGCATTTTGTTCCAACTTCCTCTGTTTTGTACACCATTTAACTTAGCTTCTTGTCATGTCTTCTCGGAGATTCCACATGTATCTCCAGCTCCTCAGAAATGAGCCCTTTATTTGTAACTGCAAAGCATGCATTATGTGAGAATTCAGAGAGAGAGAGGCAGCAGTTAAATACTATTCTCCTGCATCTATTTTTCTATTTTCTGCAAAGAAGCATAATGATGACCCACAGGTAAGAAGTCTGGTTTTAATCTCAGTATTTGAAACATTTTTTATTTCTAAATAGCCTTGCATCATCTATTTCCCCTTTTTATCTTTTCCCCCCATAGTCAGCATACACATTTCTTGATAAAAATGTTTTAGATCATTATGCATTTAAATGGAGTCTTTAATGTAGCAGATATTTTAGTTAGGTTGCTCAAAGAAGAATAAGAACGTTTTTTCTACAAGAGAACACTAGGTCTTAAATTGCCTTTACGTGTAAATCTTACTATGTTATCCACGTTGTCTAAATGTGTATTTGACTAATTAAATATTAACTTGATGTAAAATACCAAGTAAATTGATGTAAAATACCAAATAAATCATCTTAGAAATAGCCATCTTGTGCTTCCACATAGTCAGAGCCATAGAATCAAAGAATGCTAGATCTGGAAGGGATCTTAGAATTTCTAGGAATGCTTCTTATTTTACAAATGTGGAGACAAAAGTTCATCAGAGGTAGAAGGGGGAAAGCCTGAGCTGTCAATCAATAATTAGCATGAAGACATCACAGAATACATGGAATACCAGAGCCAATTAAGTCAGGTTTGTATACATTGCTCCTTATTAAATAACTTTGGGCACATATAGTTAGCTAGAGGCTGATGGTTTGATAAAATATCTGGAACCAAAGACTGCATGGCATAGTTTGTGAACTAAAAGTAAGTGCTTTATCATCTGAATTTGAGTTTCTTTAATATGCCTCCAAGGATATTAATTTTTTAAGTTCACAAAAGAAAAGAGGTCAAGAAATACATAAAAATAGGTGGCATTTTCTTAGATTTTTTTTTTTTTAAGAATACTATTTCTGTTTTGGCCAATG
Organism: Myrmecophaga tridactyla; assembly: GCA_004026745.1. NCBI lineage: Eukaryota > Metazoa > Chordata > Mammalia > Pilosa > Myrmecophagidae > Myrmecophaga > Myrmecophaga tridactyla. The sequence goes on from PVIY010006946.1 coordinate 49,192, forward strand.
ACAAATTAAATTTGCTTCCTTTTTTTTTAGCATGGGCAGGCATTGGGAACCAAACCCAGGTCTCAGGCATGGCAGGCAAGAACTCTACCTGATAAACCACCATGGCCCACCCTAAATTTGCTTCTGAATGCAAACATTTTAAAATTCAAATTCCCCTATCTGTACAAAATAACAAAAATTGTAAAAAATAATGATTGGCAGAGTGCCACATCATTGGTTTCTCTCAGACACCCACATATTATATAGCCAGACCCTAAGATCCAGGGTAGCGGCTGACTTTACCAAGCCATTGCTACATTCACACCAACGATATAAATATTAATTTATACTGGAGCTACAATAAAACTGGAGCTACAAAAATAGACTAGTGACCTTAATTCTAATTGTGAGAAAGACATGCAGACAATAAAAATACCATGGATTGGCTCTTTGCTGGATGGCTGAAGGTCCGTGGGAACATTGTAAAGTCTGCGCACAGACAATTGAAGGATGACAAAACGTTTGCCAGGTGGGGAGGGCCAAGAAGGGGGAACCAAATGATTATCTGACCAACAGGAATGTTAGCATATGCAACAACAGCCTAAAAGAGTGGGAAACTTTTCCTGATAAAAATGTTCAACTAAAGGCCTTTTTACTCTTCTTTAAAAGTAGCAGCAAAAAAATGGATGGGGTGGGGTGGGTGGTGGATAGCTGAATATACCGGTTGTTGCAATGCACCACCCAGATCCCATATCAGGCCTTAAGGATTTATTCCCCCAACACCCCCAGCCACTGGGGAGAGCCTGAAAGACAGCCCTTAGCTTATCTGCCTTCTCCCAGAATTGCCTCATCTGTCAAAAGTCCCCTTGACAGACTGATCAAAGTGGTCTATAATTCCCACCACTGCCCGAACAGGGACAACTCCAGAGAGTTCCTCCCTACTTCAGAGCTCCCTGAAAGATTGGCTGAGGCCATCTGCATTGCAGCCCAACTTCTCTCTTGGCCTAATCCTGCTTCCATCCCTCTCTTCCCATGACTGTTGAATTCAAGAGCAAGCTTTAGTAAACTTCCTGCATGCAAATCTCCATTTCAGAGCCTACTTCCCAGGGAACCCAAAATGCCACAAGGGATAACTAAGTATTACAAGATAAGTAAAATGCTAAATGTCACACTTGGACAACCAAGAGCCTGCCAGTTCTTATGCCCCCTGAGGGGTAGGTTGTTATGAGAAGCCAGGATCAATCACCAGTTTATAGCAATCCCATCTTTCCTTCTAGCATTTAGTACTACTTTGCCCTTTCCATTCTCTCTCTGACCATCTCCAAACCTTTCCCACATTCCTGTCTTCAGGGGCCTTTCCTTAGGACATTCTTGGGCTTCAGCCTCACAGATGACTTTTCCCTTAGCCCAGTTCTATTCCTGGGAATCCTCTAGATATTTCTTCCAGCCCACACAAAATTCTCTCACCGGTATTTCTCAAACTGTGGTCCTTGGACTCCCTGCATTGGGTGCTTGTTTAAAATGCAGGTAAGAGGCTCCACTCTAGTGCCACTGATTCAGGATGAGTAGAAGTGGGTGGGGGGTCTGCACGACAAACAAGCTCCTCGGGAGATCCTTATGCCCACTGAAAATCTCTCCTCAGGTTTTAGGCAGACAATTCTGACCACATCTGGGCGGTTCTGAATACTTTTTGGCTCAAGAGTGGAGCATGAAGGATAAGTTTTCAGAAAGAAGATTGCAGTTTGCTTGTAGATAGGAATAGGTGACTTTGAGGAAGCTTTCAAAAGTGTAGCTCCTGGTCATTTACAGGAATGTATTCAGCTGGAACTGGAAGAGAGACAAGGATATAGAGGATGAGCTTTAACTAGGTTGGCACAAACAAGATTTTGCCATGAGGCACTGAAATTTATGGGAGTGCCATAGTTGTTGAAGTAATGTTTTCATTATTTTCATCAGCACAGGGATGAGCTTAGTCCTGGCATCGTGGGACTGGTAATGTCTTCTTGACAAGAGGGAAAAGAACTGTATACTATAAAGTTTCAGTGGCTAAGAAATGTCAAATAGAGTCAAGAGGTCATTCTGAAAGTTTTTCTTATGCTGGCTTCAGCCACATATTGCAAATTGCCACTGTATGCCAAGCCCCAATTAATAGTATTCCTGAAAACTCTAAAGAATACCCTGGGCTCTAGATAAGAATCTACAAAAGTTTTACTTAGTAAGTTTATTTTTCAGAAACCTAAAACCTCCATATTGTTCTTATGCCACATAAGCCTTGAAACCCAGAGGTATCAGTTTCTCCAAGAACATGAACCAGCATCATTCCTTTATTGTATAATGTCAGCACATTTTCCAGTACAAAGAAAGAAAGGGAAAAAATTCAACTTCCCCATTTGGAGAATTTCTGATATTCTCAGAAGCAGTGGGGACAACAAAATCAACAGGCCAAGCCCTCAGTCTTGGGATTTGCTCCTATGAAACCTATTCCCACAAAGGATAGGCTAAGCTTACTTAAAATTAGGCCTAAGAGTCACCCCCAGAGAACCTCTTTTGTTGCTTAGATGTGGCCTCTCTCTCTCTCTCTCAGCTGACATGGCAAGCGAACTCTCTGGCCTACCCCCTCTATGTGGCACATGACTCCCAGGGGTGTAAACTTCCCTGATAACATGGGACAGAAATCATAGAATGAGCTGGGACTTGGCATCAAGGGACTGAGAAAACCTTCTCGACCAAAAGGGGGAAGAGAGAAAAGCGACAAAATAAAGTGTCAGTGGCTGAGTGATTTCAAACAGAGTTGAGAGGTTACCCTAGAGGTTATTCTTACACATTATATAGATATCCCCTTTTTAGTTTATGGTATATCACAGTGGCTAGAGGGAAGTACCTGAAAGTGTAGAGCTGTGTTCCAGTAGCCATGTTTCTTGAAGATGATTGTATAATGATACAGCTTTCACAATGTGACTGTGTGATTGTGAAAACCTTGTGTCTGATGCTCCTTTTATCTATGGTATGGACAGATGAGTAAAAAATATGGATAAGAAATAAACAAATAATAGGGGGAACAAAGGTTAAAATAAATTGAGTAGATTGAAATACTAGTGGTCAGTGAGAGGGAGTGATAAAGGGTATGGCATGTATGAGTTTTTTCTTTTTTCTTTCCTTTCCTGGAGAGATGCAAATATTCAAAGAAACGATCATGGTAATGAATACACAGCTATGTAATGATATTGTGAGCCATTGATTGTAACCATGTGAAGAATGTTTGTATGTTTGTTTGTTGTTTACAATAAAAACATTAAAAAAAAAAAAAAGAAATCTAAAACTGCCAGATTGTTCCTATGCCAGATGAGCCTTGAAACCCAGAGGTATCAGTTTCTCCAAGAACATGAACCAGCATATTCCTCTACCTTTCCAGCAAAAAGAGGTTAAAATGGTCATTGCCCTAATATCCCTGAAGATTGAGAGAATGATCAAATGAGAGGAAGGAGGTGTAACTGAGAAATTAGGATTTAACAAATGATTATGGCTATTGATTCATTATCTAGATATTTCTTTTTTGTTTCTAGTGTATTAGAATAGCCAGAAGGAAATACCTGAAGTTGTTGAACTGTAATCCAATAGCCTTGATCTTTGATAATGATTGTATAACTATATAGTTTTTATTGTGTGACCCTGTGACTGTAAAAACCTTGCGATTGAAACCTGTTTTATCCAGTATATGGGTAGATGAGGAATTATATAAAGATATACATGAAAACAAATCCACTTAATTGAAGTATAAATAAATACATTATTTAAATGTCCTTCTATTAGGAGTACAATTCAATGACTTTTTGACAAATGCACAGTTGTGTAATTTTTACCACAATCAAGATAAAGAAAATTGTCTCAAACATTTCCTTGTGCCCCATTGTAGTCAATCTGCACCCACCATCTCTGACACAGAGTAACTATTGGACTCCTTTCTGTGGCCATAGTTTAGCATGGCCTTTGCTAGAATTTCATATACATGACATTCACAGTGGGCTCTTAGTTGAAGTTATTCTCACTAGATATAAAATTTAGGTTACAGTCTTTCCTTTCAGCATTTTAAGTTGTTGCTCCATTTTCTCCCTTCCATAGTTGCTGATAATTCCTGCATCAATTCTTCTTTCATTTCTCTGTATGTAGTGTATCTTTTTATATTCCTCTGGATGCCTTTAAGATTTTTCACTCTCTCACTGGATTTCAGCAATTTGATTATGATGTGCCTTGGTGTGCTTTGTGTATGTGTATTTATTCTGATTTGTGATTCATTGAATTTCTTGGATCTGTGGATTTACAGTTTTCATCAAACTTCAACAATTTTTTGGCCAGAATATCTTCAAATATTTTATTTTAAATATTTTCCCCCATCCTTCTGGGAACCCAATAGTATGTATATTAGACTACTTGTATATTCTATAGATTATTGAAGGTTTGTTCATTTATTCTTTCAATCTTTTTTCTCTCTATGCTTCAGTTTGGATAGTTTCTATTGCTTTACCTGACTTTTCCTTTAACAGTGTACAATCTGGTGTTAATCCCATCCAGCAAATTTTTATTTTTAAACATTGATTTTATATCTCTAGAATTTCCATTGGTTCTTTTTTATTTCTCGTCTCAGCATAATTATATTTTCCTTTATATACTTGTACATGTTTACAGTAGCTGTTTTAATGTCCTGATCTGCTAATTCCATTATCTCTGTCATTTTGAATCCATTTCTATTGACCAATTTTCCCCAAGGTTTGGGTGACATTTTGTTGCTGCTTTTCATGCCTGGTAATTTTTTATTGAATGCTGGATATTGTTAATTAGTAGGATCTTGAATGGCAGATTTTTTTTTCCTTTAAAGAGTTTTAGACTTTGTTCTGTTAGGTAGCAGTATTTGCTGAGCAGCTTTATTATTTTGAAGCTGATTTTGAAGATTTCTTAGGATAGGTTTGGAATAAACTTTAATCTAGGGCTAGTTTAATCTTATTTTTAAGGGGTGGCTTTTCTAGAGTTTCTACTGAATGCTCTAGAATACTCTCTACTTTGGCTTATCAGAACTTGAACATCTCTTAGTCCTATGGGAAATCTGGGAATTCTTTATTTTACAGTTTTTTAGTCATTCTTTGCTGACCCTAGAGGAATTTCACTTTCTGCATTCATGGCTTAGTATTAATGGCATTCATGTGCAAAATTCTGGATCTCCTTCTGTGCCTCACAGATTCTAGCTGCCTTTTACCTCCCCAAAGTGCAAATTCTGTCTCCTCACCTACTGTGTTCTGCCTAGGATCCCTCTCCCTTCAGAAAAGTGAGCCTTCCAGAAAGTGACTCTAGCAGAAAGCCAGAAAAATCATAAGATTCACCTCACTTATTTCCCTTTTCTCAAGGATCCATAGCACTGTGCTGCCAGTTGTCCAACATCTAGAAACAGTTTTCAATATATTTCGTCAAGTTTACAAGTTATGGTGGAAGTAGAACATTAGTTCGAATTACTTCATCAGATTGGAAGCAGAAGTTCCAATATTAACTATTTTGAAACTATAAAATCGTTCCCCATGTGTAGTTGAGAGCTTATTTCAGCTTTTAACCAGCACCCTCTGATAACTGGTGAGAGACCTGGGTAGAAGGAGTCCCCGATCTGAGCCCCACACTTTAGAGAAATACAATCACAAACACAAATAAAAGCATCAAGAGCAGCGGGAATGGATGTCTCTGTCAGCTGGTGTCTGGGGTTCAGAGTGTCAGAGCAGGACCCAAAGCCCAAAACATAGTCTTATAACCAACACTGTTCAGGTACCAGGGGGGCTGCTGCTTTACATCCCTTGCCTGTGCTCTTGAAACAAAGTGTTACAATATGACTTCATTGGAATGCCATGAAGGCTTGTGGATTGTATCTCTGATGGCATCAGAGAGACACTGCTCTAGAGTGCTGTTAGGGTTTGAGTGGCAGAACCCCTTAGTGAGAGAAAAGACAACTTAATCAATTTGTTAAAATCTTCCTCTCAGATAGAGTTGATGCAAGACATTCTTACTTATCATTTATCATTTGCCAGTAGTGCCAGATGTTTGTCTTGCTTCTGTTTGTGTTATTACTGTAATATTTGCAATAGTTGTGCCTGATAGTGGAGGAATATCTATCAATGTTAAAAGTTTATATTTCTGTTAAATTTCGCATATATAGGTGTAGACATGACATAGCAGAGTGTGATACTGATTCTTTACATCACCAGCTAGAAAAATACTAACTGCTAGAATTTTGACTAGATAAATTCTTTTTTTGTAGTTAATGTCTTTCATTTTTTTTTCTTTTATTTATGACATATATCAATGGTTCTCAGTGTACATCACTTGGGAACATGTTATAAAAGCAGATTCTCAGACTCTACCCCAGACTTACAGAATTGACTAGATTATCTTTGTTGAAATTTTATTCAAATTAAAATTTTTTTTCAAAAAGGAAACTTTATAATTTACAACTTTTGGTTTAACATTTTGATATTCATTAATCATAGTTTTTATTTTGCCTTTAATTTTAATAGATAACTTAGAATATTTCACAAGAAATATAATTTCCAAAACATAAAACTAATTTTAACGTTAGCATTTCATTTATATTTTTGACTAAAATATATTTAAAATGTGTGTACTTAGAATGAATTATATTTAATTTTAAAATGTTTTATGTCACTGCTAATGAATACAGATCATGATAACTGTAGAAAAGACAAAGATATAGTTCAGCTAAATAACTGAAAGGAAAAGGCAAGTGTTGTCACTATGAAATGGTATGTATCTGTCAAGGAAGGAGGATAGAATGAATTTTATTTAACAGTTAGTTAATTTGTAACTTTTAAATATTTACATGTATAATGTGACAGCCATCATTTGTAATACTGCCCAGGACCCCAAAAATGTTAAGGGTGGGTCTGGATGGAAGGAATGGAAACAAAATCCCACCGGTTGACAGGAGGATTTGTTGGCTCTGTTGTGTCGGAACAGTTGTGTAGGGTGAAATGGGGTAGGGAGTATGGGAAGACTCTGATTTGAGAACTTTTGGCTGCAGAAATGCTCGTCGTTTTTCAGGTGTAGGGGTTTGCTTTCACCAGTCAGTGGTTCTGTTGTGGGAGCCCCATGCAAATAAGCTGGGCTTTGGAACAGGATTCTGGCCAGCAAAGAAAGACCCCTTGGATGCAGGCTCCCACTGGCCAGTTGTGCTAAACAAAACAAAAAAACCACTGGGTTGCTTCCTGTATAGCCAGCAATGGCTCAAGCTCTAAGCTGGTAGAAAACATCATTGACTCTTGTTCAAAGAGATAGGATAAAAATAACAAAGAGATATTTTTCTCTTTCACATGTGATTAAGAATAGTATTTGCGGTAATGTTTTATAACAGTTTAGTCATCAGCATCTCACCAGGCATGTGTCCTGTAACAAAATTTATGTACTGTCTGTGATCGGTTCTGCTGACTTACTCTGGCTGAACCAAGATTGATGGCGTGTTCTCTTGGTGCCAGCTGCTGTGCTGGGCACTGGAAGAATTTTGAGCACGAGAGGCCAGCCATTGGCATTTAACAACTGCTTCCACTGTGAGAGGAAATCCTGCCTGTCAGAAACAGTCATTGAAATTAGTCAGAGATGTTTTAAAATCATCAGGTGCTTGCATTTACTTGGCTTGCAGATAGTGCATCTTTCTCACCCAAATGATGGCTGTACTGTGCAAACAGTGTTGGCAAAGGCCCAAGTGATGATTCCCCTACCCAAGGCAAAATGTTAGTACTGGTTACAAAGTAGCCAAAGACAGTAGTTGTTTCTGGTGGAAGGGCTATACTATGTCACTTACCATGTTTCTAGTACCTAGTTGGGTCGTAGTCAATCTTTACTGCCTGTTGGGCATACCAGGGGAGCTCTTAAAAATACTCCTGTCCAAGTCCCACTCTAGACCAAGTAAATCAGAATCTCTTGGCAATTGGGTGCTGGCACTTTGCCTTCCCAGGTGCTTGTAACGTGGGCTCAAGGCTGACATTTGCTAGCCTGCCTCCTTATGCTGGCAAACTGCAGAACTAGAATGACTCTAGAGGTGCAGTCTAGTCTCCTGGCTATAAAAAAGAGTGAGGTGAGGGGAAAGGGGATTTAAAGCTCTTTTGGAAAGTAGTGAAGCAACACCCTTCCTTTTTTTTTCACATTTATTATTTTTATTTAAATTTCAGTAGACAATTTACATACCTCCCCTCCCCTTCCTTTAAGTTATTGTAACAATTTTCCATAATAAACTAATTAAAGAGATGCTTTGGTCAAGAATGGAATGAAACAGAAAAAAAAAATTTACCACTGCTTTTAAAAAGCCAGCACATTCACCAATTATATTCAAACAAACATACAAACCATATCTGCATACTATGTGCTCAGTGTTTCTTGGTCACTGGCTTTTCTCTACATCATGCAAATGACAGAGCTGTGGTGAGTCACAGTTTTTCATGCTAGATCTTTGAGGTTCTCTCAGCTTCATATTATTCAAAGGCCCTGAATAGAAGACTCTAAAGTCTTGAAATTCCAAATTGTCATGGCTCTAGTGATGCCAGTAGTGCAAAATTTGTGACAGTCTTGCTCGTCTACCTCATATATATAGACACTTGAGTGATGCTATTCAGGTGCAGAGTCTCCAAGGCTGTATTGCAGTCCTCGGTTGTGGCCCTCTTGTTCATGTTGCGGAAATATTCCATGGCTTGCATGTTGCTCTGGTGCTCTGTTTTGGAAGGTGTAGTTTGGAGATGAAAGTCAAGCAGCCATGGTCATTGTAGTTAAAGAGCATTGGGCAGCAGTTGTGGCCAGAAGCTACAATGTGCTAGGGGTGGCAAGAACTACATTTTCAGAGTTGCCACCTGCACACTTTTTGAGGCATCAGCAATAGATACAATGAGGCAACTCTCACCGGCAGAGAAGCTTACCCTGTGGACACAGCCACTAGTGCCAATGCCACAAAACTCTGACATCAGCTAACCAAAAGGTATATTGAGGTCCCATGGCATATTGCCTGGCTTTTCATCCACTTCTTTAATGTAGGCAGAGAACGCTGTGCATATGAAGTCACAGGATGCTGCTGCCAGCAAAACATTATCGGGATGCCAATGCAAGCTGAGAACCGTGGAATGAATAGGTTTTTTCATGTGCCTGCTAACTCACCGGTCATATTCAGACTCGAAGTAACAGACAAAAATGAGTCATGTTCCACTTCCCACAGCAAATTTGTTCTCCAGCAGGGACCACTTCACAAAAGTGGATGTACAATTAACTCTCAGGATCACCAGGTTTGGCTGGTACTCTCTTCCAAACACCATCTTTCTGACCCCAGGCATAGGCATTGCCGTCTGCCCCACAAGTGACAATGCTGTCTCCTGGCTCTCATTTTGCTTATAGATGTGGACTTCGTGGTTATTGGGACTAAGGGCAATTTGGGTACGATCCCTGTTCTAGGCATGACGGCTGATTGGCTCTAGTAAAAACTGGCACAGAGACATTATTCTCAGTGTTTTCAAAGGGTAGAAAGCTGGGGTCGGGGTAGTCTAGATGGTCGTGGAGTAGAGAATTTGTGAACTCTGTTCAGTCAATGCAAACAGGCTCTGGCCAATACCCTTTCTGGACAGACTTCTCTGACTTAAAGTCTAGGGGTTGGTGAGTCAGTCCTTAGAATTTTAAAGTTGTACACATCCACTGCTTCTTGTGGAAGAAATAACCTCTGTGCAGTTTGCCCTTTGCTCATGCTTCTAAGATCGATTCAGCTTTCTCTGGTGCCTGGGGGAAAGCTTGCCCTCTGAGCCCTGACGAAGGAAGAATGGCCTTTCTCTGTGTTTATAAAACATGCAACCCTAGAGTGCACACTTCTGCAAGCTGAGGCTCAAAATGTGGGCCACAGCCTAAGGAAACCTAGTCTAAATGTTTTTGAGTTGCTAAAGTCAGAACGATGTATAGGTTTGTGTACAAGACAAATATCAAAACAATGAGCTGACATTTCTAATGAGGTACTAACAAATACACTGAAAGCGAAACCTAATGAGCCTTGAATTTTCCTTTCTCTCTTATTCCCTGAGAAGAAAAATCCATGTATGACTATGAACAGAAGGCTGCTTTAGGCAGTACTTTTTGCTATAACTGGTTCTTTACAGGAATTTCCCTAATCTTGGTTATTGGCTATGTGGGCTGAGTTGCGAATATCCAAAAGGAAAGTTGGTGTTGCAATGTTTTTCATTATAACTTTGTGTCCTCTAGTAACATGTTTTAACAAAAAGGGCATGCTCTCACATTTTGGGGGATTGCTTAATAGCTTAGATAAGTATCAAAAATGAAAGAATTATTGGAGAGATGAAGAGATGAATAGCTAGATCAATGGCCAAACATCAGCAGCAATCTCTTACATCTGTTCAATGATTTGCTCTGGGGTGAAAAACTGGCCCATTTTAGCTTTAGTTTCATTCAGGCTTTGTCTATTTAGAAGGAAGCTATATCTGCCCACTGATAGGGAACCCATTATTGATTTTCATTTTATGTCAGATTTTGCTATATTCTAGTTATTGATCTATAATTCTAGATATTTCTTGTATCTTTATGTCTGTCTGTAATTGAAAGTAAGGATAGGATAAAATGAAATATTTAGAGTATTTCACAAGAACAGAGTTGAATTTTAAAAATATATAACTTCAGGAGAGGTGAGGCAAGATGGCAGCATAGTGAGGTGTGGAATTTAGTTCATCCTCTAGAGCAACTAGTAAGTAGCCAGGAACTATAAGGAACAACTGAGGGGGAGGCATCAGTGATTGGACACATAGTATATACCAGTCTGGAAGGGGTGAAACAGCTGAGATCCCACACAGAAGTGTAAATCTCCCAAACCCTGGAGGCCAGTGCCCTTCCCCCAACAGGCACAGCTGTCTGGTTCCCTGAGGGGAAAGGAAACAGGCTTTACTAGTAGAAAGGGCTTAGCTCAAGCAAGCCCCAACTGTGGAATTAATTTTAAAATTCTGACTGCTGGAAACAGGCCCTGAGCATAGATAAACCTGGAATAAGCATTAAAGGAACCAGGAGTTTTAACCCCCCTGCAGAGAGATGGTGGAGCTAATAGAAAAAAAAAAACAAAACAGAGGCTTTGTGAGCTGGACAGCACAAATATTGGAAAAGAGTTGGACCCCAAGAAAAGGGGGCCTATCGAGCCTCGGGATACAAAGAGCCAAGTACCAACTCATGGTCTTGATTGGCAGACCTGGGGAGTGGGGGTCAGCTTTGAAAAGGCTTCCTTCTTCTTTTTTTTTCCCTCTTAATAGTTCATTACACAGAACTGCAAATACTCTTAGGCTCCAGCACTGCCCCAGGCAAGGGTGGAACTAAGGCATGACTGAGAGACAAAGAAACTAGTAAGGTGAAAGGAATTAATTCTCTAAAGGGTGTATCTTCCCCCAAGAAAATGGGGCAGGCCCCAGCTCAAATGGAATGCTTCCTTCAGGGAATTAAGGCCCCAAGGGGCTGGAAAGCAGGAGCAATCAAAGCCTGCCTGCTACTGCACTCTTGGTCTCAACCACACCCCTGGCAGGGAGAATCTGCTGAAAGTAAAGGCATCATATCACTTTATGCAGGTGGGAAGCCATGGGAAGACAAGCGCCACATGCTGGGCAGGATAGGAAAAGCATGGAGTCTAGGGGCTTCATAGAAAAGTCTGACAACCTGCTAGGTCTCACCCTCAGGGAAAACTGATGCTGGCTACTCTCTCCTCCTTAGATGTGGACTTGTCTGGTCTCAGAAAATCTGACTGGCATAAAGCTAGATATACTGACCAATGGACCAATGGAATTGAATTGTGTATTCAGAAATAGACGGTCTGATCTATAGACAATTGCTTTGATAAGTTGGTCAAGCCAACGTGCCTGGGACAGAACAGCCTCTTCAATAAATGGTATTTGGAAAACTGGATATCCATATGCAAAAGAATGAATGAAGAGACATATCTCACACCCTATACAAAAATTAACTCAAAATGGATCAAAGATCTAAACAACACAGTTAAAAACATAAAACTTTTGGAAGAAAATGTAGGGTAATATCTTATTAATTTTGTAATAGGAGGTGGTTTCCTAGACCTTATACCCAAAGCACGAGCATTGAAAAAAGAAATAGATAAATGAGATCTCCTCAAAATTAAACAGTTTTGTGCATCAAAGAACTTTATCAGAGGGTGGCTGCTGTGGCTCAGCAGGCAGAGCTCCGACCTGCCGTGCTGGAGGTCTGGAGTTCAATCCCTGGTGCCTCCTGCCCATATGCAAATTAAAAAAAAAAAAAAAACTTAAAAAAAAAAAAAGAACTTTATCAGAAAAGAAAAAAGGCAGCCTACACAATGGGAGACAATATTTGGAAACCACATATCAGATAAGGGTTTAGTATCCAGAATATATAAAGAGATTCTTCAACTCAACAGCAAAAAGACAAAAAAACTCAATTAAAAAGTGGGCAAAAGACATGAAAAGACACTTTTCAGAAGAGGAAATACAAATGGCTAAAAGGCATATGAGAAGATGCTCATCTTCCCTGGCTATTAGGGAAATGCAAATCAAAACCACAATGAGATATCATCTGACACCCACTAGAATGGCCATTATCAAAAAAATAGAAAACAAGTGCTGGAGAGTATGTGGAGAAAGAGGCACATTTATTCACTGTTGGTAGGAATGTAACATGGTACAACCACTGTAGAAGACACTTGGGCAGTTCCTCAGGAAGCTAAGTAAAAAATTGCCATATGTTCCAGCAATTCCATCACTAGGTATAAATTCAGAGGAAATGAAAGCAAGCACACAAATGGACATTTGCACACCAATGTTTATAGCAGCATTATTTATGATTGCCAAGAGATGGGAACAGTTCAATGTCTATCAATGGATGAGTGGCTAAACAAGCTGTGGTATATATATATATATACGTTGGAATATTACACAGCTTTCAGACAGAATAAAGTCATGAAGCTTGTAATAATGTGAATGAAACTTGAGGACATTATGCTGAATGAAATTAGCCAAAAACAAAAGGACAAATACTGTGTAGTCTCACTAATATGAACTAACACTATTGAGTTGACACTGGAAGTTAAAGTTAAGAATACAGGTTATCAGGAAATAGAAAGAAGATCAAGATTGGGCTTTTGGTGCTGAAGGAACACAGATTATGCAAGAGGACTGACTGAAAAAAATTCGGAAACGAATAGCACAATACTACCTGAGAGTAGCACAATAATACATGTACACTGAATGAAGCTGGATGTGACTATGACTGATGGAGAAGGCCTGGGGGCACATATGAAACTTGAAGGAAAGATAGAGGATAAAGACTGAGATGGTATAAGTTAGGAATGTCTGGAGTGGACAGTGATGGTGATTAAATGTAAAAATATAAAAATGTTTTTGCATGAGGGTGAACAAATGAATGTCAAAATTGCAAGGTGTTGAAAATGGATGGTATACATGAAAAAGTACAATCAATGCAAGCTAGGGGCTATAGTGAACAGTAACACTGTAATATGCTTCCACTGAAAGTAATAAAGGGATTATTCCAAAACTAAATGTGGGGCAGTGCAACGGTGACTCAGTGGCAGAATTCTCACCTGCCATGCTAGAGACCTGGGTTTGATTCCTGGAACCTGCTAATGCCAGAAAAAAAAAAAAAATCTAAATGTGAACAAGCAGGGGAGAGGTATTGATTCTTTGTGGAAGAAAAGGAAATGTCTTCATATAAATTATGGTGAAAAGGCATGTCTGTTTACTTAGGCTGGATTGCATGATGTGCACATAAAACAGTTTAAAAATGAACAGAGAAAACAAGTGCTAGAGAAAATGTGGAGAAAGGGATGTACCTATTCACTGCTGGTAGGGAAGCTGAGAGGTGCAGCCTCTCAGGAGATCAGCACGGTCATTCCATAGGAGGCTAGGGGTGGGGTTTCCATGGGAACTGAGAGTGGGGACATGAATGGACAGTTGCACACTAGTGTTTACAGCAGCAGTGTTCACAATTCGCAATGGATGGAGGTGGCCCAAGGGTACAAAGACTGAGGGAAGGAAAGGATAACTGTGGTGTATATATACAACAGACTACTGAACAACTGCAAGAAGAAATGAAGTGAGGCATGCAACTAGGTGAATGAACCTTAAGGACAGTATGTTGAGTGAAATGGCAGAAACAAAAAAAATATTATCCTGCCTCACTCATATGAACTAATTACAATGTACAAGCTTGGAGAATTGAAGTCGAGAGCATGGGTTATCGGGTTGGGACCTATCGTAAAGGGTCATGGATTATAAACTCTTACAGCAATCACATGTATTCAAGAGTTATAACTTATTTCTAAATTCTGATATACTGAGCTGTTTGTATATAACCTGTTCATTCCTAGAAACTTCAGGTATTTAAGTGATACCTGAGACTCAGAGTTAGAGCTCTGAAGCTATAAAAGTCAGCATTACCCCATATAGCAACTGGTAAAAAAGTTTTAAAAGGGATCAGACTTCGACTAGAGATATGAATGAAGCTGATCTGGATAGGACTAAGGTAAATCAGAATACAGTATAAAGGATGATAGGGTCCATGTTTTAAAATTTCAACTTCTGTGTGAGACCAAAGGGAGAGATGTTTATTTGGTGCAAAATTTGTATTTTGGGTAGCATATTACCTGATTTAACTTGTATAGTTAGTTTAGTTGAATACAGGATCTTGAATAGGATGTGAAATATTGTTGGTTTGTACAGGTTGGTGTGATTCCCTGATACATCCCAGAGTAACTTGGATGGAGAATAAAAAAGTATTTGCAAAGTCCTCTTGTGGGACTAGGGAGGAAGGAGGAAATAGTCAACTTTCCCACTGGGGGAATTTGTGATACTCTCACAAGTGGTGGGACAACCAATTCAATAGACTGAGCCCTTGATCTTGGGGTTTGCCTCTATGAAATTTAATCCTACAAAGGAGAAGCTAAGTCTACTTATATTTATGCCTAACATCACCCCCAGAGAACCTCTTTTGTTGTGCAGATGTGGCCTCTTTCTTTAAGTCAACTTGGCAGGTGAACTCACTACCCTTGTGCTGACGTAGGACATGACTCCCAGGGGTGTAAATTCTCCCTAGCAACATGGTACAGGACTCCTAGGATGAGCTGGGACCCAGCATCATGGGATTGAGAAATCCTTCCTAACTAAGATGGGAGAAGAGAGAAATGAGGCAAAATCAAGTTTCAGTGGCTGAGAGATTTCAAATAGAGTTGAGAGGTTATCCTGGAGGTAATTCTTATGCATTATATAGAAATCTCTTTTAAGTTTATGATATACTGGAGTGGCTGGAGGGAAGTACCTGAAACTGTTGAGCTGTGTTCCAGTAGCCTTGATTCTTGAAGACAATTGTATAATGATATAGCTTCTAAAATTGACTGTGTGATTGTGAACACCTTGTGTCTGATGCTCCTTTTTTCCAAGGTATAGACAGATGATCAAAAAAATAAGGACAAAAAAAATAATAGGGGATGGATAAAGGGTAAACAATTGGATAGATTGTAATACTAGTGGTCAATGAGAGGGACGGGTAAAGGGTATGGGATATATGAGTTTTTTTCTTCTTTCATTTTATTTCTTTTTCTGGACTGATACAAATGTTCTAAAAATGATAATGGTGATGAATACACAACTATGTCATGATCCTGTGAGCCATTGATTCTATACCATATATGGTCTGTATATGTGTAAAAATTTCTCAATAAAAAATTTTAAATATATAAGGGCAGTGAGACAGTGGCTCAGTGGCAGAATTCTCACCTGCCATGGCAGAGACCTGGGCTCAATTCCCAGAGCCTGCCCATGCCAAAAATATGTGTATATATATCTCTACCTCTACCTCTCTACCTCTCTACCTCTCTTCAATTTTCAGGAAGTTGGAGAATACAATAGGCTGATTTCACCTCTGTTCCATGGAGTATTGAGGGAAGGGACAGAAAAATGACCAGGGCTGCAGTTCTAGGATGCAAGTGACCAGTGAAGTTCTTCTAGATTAAATAGGGAGATTCTGGATGAAAAAGTGGAGAAATTGAGATGGAGAGAATGGGATTGAATGTGCTCGGATGTGACCCACCAGAGGCAAATGGCAGTGCACAGGAAAGTATGGGTCTGAAGGAGAGGACCTCATCTCCATTCCAGCCTACCCCTGCAGCTAGCTTAGGGATCTTCTCAAACAGTTCCACTCAGCGCTCCCTTGGGGAACCCGGAAGCACACCCATTCATCCACTGTAGACAGTCCCCCTACTGGGGAGAGTGAACAGCTGCCCGGCTGTGTTCTGGGACCAGCCGCTTGGCATTTCCAGGCTGGCTGTGGGCAGGGGCAGCTGAAATGTGCAGCTTCACAGCCCAAGGTCATCCCAAGCAGGAGTCTGGGGACCACCAGACCCATCGGGCCCGTAAGTGGGGTCTGTGCTGAGGTGCAGCACTGCTCATCCCCCAGCCCTGGTGCTGGTGGCTCTCAGTGCACACCAAGATCAGTGGCCCTGGCTGGAATCACATCGGGTCTCCATCTTGCTCAGATGACCACTGCAGTTGGGGAAAGGCAGGCCTAAGGGGAAGAGGCGACCCAAGAGCAACATCTCTTGGGAAGCCTCAAGTAGAATTGTATCCCCTCCATGAGATCTGGGCCCTCATTTGGTGGGGAATTACTGACAAATCAAATCCAAAAGGGGACCTTCAACACTAACCTAAGCAAATGTAAAACCTTACATGAGTGAAGGAAACCAACTTGCAAAACAACCTTATCAAAATAATTAAATGTCCTGAATGCAACTAAAAATCACAAAGCATGTGAAGTTTCAGGTAGCTATGGCTCAGCTATATGACCAAATTAAAACACTAGTGAATACACAGAAATTGGAACAAATAAAAAAAATTCATAGGGACATAAAGCATATCAAGAAGACACTGGAAAAGCATAAAGATGAATTTGAAATAATAAGTAGAAAAATAGCCAATCTCACAAAGATGAAAGATACTGTAGACTAAATTAAAAATTTGGTCTATAGGAAAAAGAAAGAATAAGTGAGCTAGAAGACAGGACAAACTTAAGTGCACAAAAGAACAGATGGGAAGAAAGATGGAAAAAAATGGAACAGGATTTCAGGGAAATGATTAAACAAACCAAACACATGGAGCCCAGAACAGGAATAGGGTCTTATAATTCTATATAATTTACAGTTATACCCAGATACATCCCAGAGTATGGTGGGCTGATAATTTAAAAGTATTAGTATAATCCCTGAGGGACTGGAGAAAAAATATGGAACTACTAAACTTTCCCATTTTGGATACCGCTTTACTGTCTCAAACATTAGGGACTCCCAAGAAAATAAGCCTAGCCCTTGATTTTGAGGTTTGCCTTTAAGAAACTTATTTCTGTAGCGGAGAAGCTAAGACTACCTATAATTATGCCTAAGAGTTGCTTCCAGAAAAGTTTTTTCGTTGCTCAAATGTGGTCTCTCTAAGCCCAATTCTCCAAGTAAAATCATTACCCTCTCCCTATATGGGATACAGGGGTGAAAGTCTCCCTGACAACGTGGAACATGACTCCCAGGGACGAGCCTGGCCCTGGCACCGTGGGATCAAAAATGCCTTCCCGACCAAAAGGGGGAAAATAAATGTAACAAAATGAGGTATCAGTGACGAAGAGAGTTCAAATAGAGTCAAGAGGCTATTCATGAGACGACTCTTACACAGGCTTCAGCTAGATATTGCCACAGGTTTGGCAAATCCAAGTAGCATCATTCCTGTTAACCCTAAAGAACACCAGGGATCTATCTAAGATTCTACAGAAGTTTCACACACTAAGTTTACTTTTCAGAAACCTAAAACCTGGGCCAGATAAGTCCCAAAACCCCAAGGTGCCAGTCTCTCCAAGAACATCAACTAGTTCCATCCCCCTATCCCATATTGTTGACACCACCCCCTTCACCATGAAAGAGTTCCAATGGGCATGGCCCATGGAGCAGCTAGAAGGAAAAACCTGAAATTGTGGAACTGTCACCCATACCAAACTTTGAAATCTGTTCTATAAATACTTGTTAAAATGTACTTTACAACTTATTGCTTTTGTGTGTATATGCTATATTTCATAATAAAAATGTTGAAAAATAGATAAATGTCATCTTTTATTCTGTTCACAGCAGTCCATTTCTTACATGGGGAAACTGAGACTCAGAGGGACTGATTTGTCTAGCTCTACCCCGAACTAGGACCTGGATGGGACATAACTAGTAAAACTGGACCAAGAAGCAAAACCTAATATTGGCCCTTCATATAGGGAGGACAAAGAGGGAACCTATGTGTCAAGGCAGATTGGGGTGTGGGGAGTGGGTAGGATGGAAGGTGGGTAGAAAGGGAGGGTGAATGCTTATATGTCTTTGTTAGGATCAAACTTCCTAAGAGCCGTAGGTAATAACATTCCAGTAACCTTGGCCAGAGTTGGGATTTCCATTCCCTAGAGCTCAAGACCATTTGGAAATTGCTTGCTGTTTTAACTGAGGCAGTGGCCCCACCTTATCCATCTCAGGACCAGCTCAGGATACCTCAGTTCTGCCCTTTTGACCCTCTGGCCCCCACCCTGGCTATGGCAACCACACCCTTCTTGCCCTGGTAGTGACCCCCCAAATCCCTAGTTGCATGTGACCACCTATTGCTGCGAATTCCTTGCATCAATTTTGCAACTGTCTCCAGAAATGAACTCCAAGTCCAAATATTTTACAGAAAACATGAGTGTAAATATGACAAATTAACACTTGAGCATCACAGCAATGAATGATCATAGCATTCCTCAGCAATCACATTTTACAAAGAGTCTGCTGAGAAGGAAATCATGAATTATTCTAAATCAATTGCTATATTAATTAATTTACTTAGATTAATTAGATTTACTTTAATGCATTTATCTCAATGTATTTACTGCTTTGTCCACATGCAGGCAAGTTCTAGGCACTCATAGTATCTTCAGTCTAGAGATTTGAGTTCAAAGAAGGGTTCTTTGGAGTGTGCTGAAAAGAAAATCCGACTGGGAGTCTGAGCACCAGGGTTCGGGCTCTAGTTGTGCTGCTTTACCTCGGCCAACTCACTTTCACTCTTAGGATCTCATATCTTCATCTGGGTAATGAGATGATGAGGCTCACTGGCCCTAGATTTTCCTCCAGTTCTAACATTCTAACTAGCCTTTTATGATCCTAACTAGTTCTAATTAGTATTTATGATCCAAATTACTTCCTCTACTCCCTTTCCCCCAGCATGGTTCACTCTTGGTAATAAGTGGAGAGGTGAGTGGACTCGTGATCTGGCCAATGCTTGGGGGATTAAGTTATGATTCATTTATAACTAGTCTTCTTACAGGGGCGGCATTGGCACTGTTACTTCACCAGGTGACTTCCTCTCTTGGGACATCTTGCCTAAAAACTTCACTGAGCGTGCTCATTTTTCCATTTTCTTTTGAAAAAGCAACTTTCCTCCAAGAAACTCCAAAGTCTTTCTCACCAGCCATACTGTCTCCAGCCCTTAGCAGGTCAGAATCTGGTGCAATTATTCCCCCTTTTTGTGGTAAGCACCTAAAGCAAATCCTCAGCCTTAAGCTGCAGGAAGAAATAGTCGACTTGGAGACCTGTTAATGTAGCCTGATGAGACAAACTATAATTTTTATCAGTGATTATTGAGATCTGAAACACAAAGAATAGCCTGAAAAAGACTTTTGATGCTTCCAATTTCATTTTTGGCTCCAAAAGCTTCTACTACACACGAAACTATACTTTTAGAAACATGCTACATACAAATAGCTATGCTTTCTGTTTATTTTTACTCTCCTATTGTTCCTTGTAATAGGAATTCATATATGGACGTTCTTTGGTCCTACGAGGAAACATTTTACCCAGGAAATGAAAGTCTGCTGTTTTCTCTGACAACCTTTATTTTGTGCTTCTTTGGAATGGATTCCTGAGTCATGTAACCAGTGAACAATGCCAAGTTCTTTTAAAATCTCACTGAAGTCTGTGAGATCAGCAAAGAACCATGGCATATCAAAACATTATTTGACCTAAAAGAAACTTTGGGGATTATCAAATCCAACCCTCTCTTCACAGATAAGAAAACAGGCTTGGAGAGGTAGAGTAATTCATCTAAGGTTACACAGCTACACAGTTTGTAAATTCATAGAGCAGAATTGCGGCCTCCTAATTTCTAGTTAAAGGCCTTAACATCCCCCCACCCCCACCCCTGCCACCTCCTCCTCATCCTTTGCACTGGACTAATAAACAGGACCGCCTCTGAGTGGCCAGCTTGCTTTCCTAGTGGAAGTTGTGTGTTCTTTTACAATGCTGTGAGCATACCAATTGATCCCCAGCACTGCACATCTGATATGGTGGGGTAATCAATAAATTTTTTTCAGTGGACTCAGTGATTAAATATGTATTGAGATTGGGATTTTTAATTAAATTATTTACATTTGTGTAGATAAGCTATTTCAGATCTTGATGAAAAAATTTCTAAAAATTTACCATGAAGTGTACATCAATTCTTAAATTTTAAGTACCTTAGGAAGGCCATTCATAGTAAGGAAGTCAGGGACATGCCTGGTGGCATCTCCCAGCCCTCGCCTATCCACCTCCTTTTCTTTGTGTGCAGATGTTTCAATATGTTTTCATTCTACAACCTAGAGGAGACATTTTAGAGCTAATGGATCTGTCTGACTGTACCTTAAGCCCCAGCTGTTTTCCACAACGGGAACCCTCTGCAAAAGTTGCTTACTACTTGCTTTGTGCTCAGTTGGTAGGGTCTTCCCTGTCTGGAGGTGTATAAATACCCTGCCCTTATATTGGGCTCTCCTCTCCAATGTGAAGTGGGATGTGGAGCTGCCATCCACTGGCCCTGACCCAAGCAATTGGCCTTCCTGGGACATGATCATGATAGGATCTCTCACCCTGCTTTTTTGAACCCTCTGTGCTGTGTAACTAATAAAGCAATCATTTGCTAAAAGTTTCTGTTGTGCCTGAGCCTGTGTTCCCATTACGCATGGTATACAACTCGCCTCATAATCAGTCACTCACAACTTAGTATGAATTAATCCCACTCATTTTGCTTTTCTCCTAACCCTGAGCTATTAGTCACATTTGGAGGGAGGCAGATGCAGAGGAAAAGAAGATTCATAGTCCAGGAGATAGATGGGGGTGAAGGTAGGCTGGTCTCAATGCACAAATAGGGGACAGGGAGAAGGGACTTCAGAAGGAAGGAAGAACAAGAAGCTAAAAGGTTGGTAAGAGTAGCAGATACTGTCTATTTTTCAAAATATGAAGGACACATGGTCATTTGTAGATGCAGATGACTGATAAGCAGGCACATTATAAATTCTTTGGAGGAAACTGAGACAGCCCTGTATTTTGTACCTTTATTTGAGACTCTTCACCCTCCTGCAATCTCTCTCTCTCTAACCCTCTCCAAATTACTATACTGGATAGAAACATACTCTTCCGTGTATCACTGGGACCAGACATCATCAATTAAGTCCTGATCATTTCAGCAACAACATAGCCTGTAGTTCAACACCCACCATTGGGCCTTCAGACAACATGGCAAACGCCTGTCCTTGATTAGGGAGATTCAGGAGCAGAACTGTTTTGAATTGCACTTTTCAAAATCTTTTGTGTACTTCTGCCAACAGAATCAGTAAAATTTCCTTTCAAAGCCTCCCTGAAGAGCATCCAGATGTTTTCACTGAGCTGAAATGCTCCTGCCTCAAAGGCTGCTTGTTATAGCAACTGCCAGGATCCCTGGGGAAAGCAAGCCACACTTCACGCCACGTGGTGTCATAGACAACATGGAGCCAAGAAGTTTCGGGAGAGAGGACACTGGACCTCACCAGAAGATGTGGACTTAATTCCTGGCTCTACCTTTTCCTAGCAGTTTGCTTGTCTGTAAAGGGACACCTGACCCCTGTCCTGCCTGTTAAATAAAGAGCTGCCATTTCTTCAGCTTTTGCTTTATGCTGGTCATTCATTAGTGCATTCATTTTGCACCACAGCCCCAAGGGGTTAGAAATCATGATTATCCTTATTTTATAGGTCATAAGACCCTGGCACAGTATGTTTGAAAGAAGTACATGCTTAAAGGTAAGGAGCATAGCTGGCAAGGGTTACAGCTGAGCTTTGAAACCAGACCTGCTTTGTTAATCACAAAGACCAAATGTTATACTACATGTGGAAGGACTTTGGAAACCATAATCCTAAGATTGCACACAAGGGTAATTTAAGAACAGTATCTCATGGTCAGAGAGAACCCTGGCTGTGGAGCTTTAGGCAAGTGTTTCATCTTCTCCCAACCTCAGTTTCCTCATCTATAAAGTGGATATGATAAGAGTACTCGCCTCCTGGGGTTATTATAGGAATGCAGTGAAATAGTGCACATAACCTGACACACTGCCTGGCACATAGGCTCTTCATAAATGTTAGCTGCTATGGCCATTTTTAGGATGATGAATTTAATGTATTGATTGTAAATTGGAGAAAATCATATTTACAGCTTTTTTTTCTCATCTTTTAAGTGCTCTCTCTTGTCCACTTCCTATTCTACACAAAAGCAGAAGCCAATAGAAAAGTTGAAACTGACCATCAATTCTCTCTCTCTCCTTTTTTTTTTTTTTTCGCATGGGCAGGCACTGGGAATTGAACCCGGGTCTCCGGCATGGCGGGCGAGAACTCTGCCTGCTGAGCCACCATGACCCACCCTCAATTCTCTTTTTGAATGTTATATGGCGGGGGTAACATTTCATTCTTTTTCCATGTGAATATCCTGTTATTGCAGAATCATTTGTTGAATTTTTGTTTGTTTGGTTTTTCTTTCTTTTGTTTGCTTGTTTGTTTGTTTTTGGGAAGTGCAAGGGCCGGGAATCGAACCCAGGTCTCCAGCATGGCTGGGGAGAAGAATTCTGCCACTGAACTGCTCCTTGCACCCCAGACCATCAATTTTTAATGAGAATATTTTTTAAGTATGAGTAATAAATGTAATTAAGCTTTTTTCTGCAAAATTAATGGATAAAATTAAATAGCCAGGCCTTCATCAATAACAGCCAATGCCTTCTCCAGCCACACTCAGCCTCTATCAGCCTTAAACAAGTGGACATTGAGATCCACTCTCCCACCTTTGATCCCAACCTGCTTTTGCTGGTTCTTGGCTCTCAACTCTCAGCTCCTTCCCCCATCTCTCTCTCCTCTGGGCTGGGGTTCTCCTGGCCCTCTGACTGTTGACCCTCAGCTCTCCCTTATTGCCTCTGTTTTAGCAGCATCTCCACTCCCACAGTCATTTTGGTTTCAGGCCCACGCTTGGGTGCCCCCTCCCCATCGTAACTGACAGTGGAGAGAGCTTTGGATTACCCAGGAGTGGGTTCCTTCACTTTCTCTTGCCCCATATTTTTAGCTCTCTTGTGATTCATGCAGGGGCATGCACCAAGCAAAATAACAATTGAGGCCCAGACTGTGTCTCTCAATGTCAGACCTCCAGATGTTTCCCCAAACTCAGAGGTTTGTGATCATGTAGTTAAATTACTGTTTCCTGGAGTGAGTTTTTAACTTTTCCTCATGATGTGGCACTGTGCAGGATAGTTTCTGACTCAGACAAGTTAACAGCAGGATCTCTCATTTCATAGGTGTCAGAATTATCTCTGATGTAAATAGGACTTTTCTAAAGATGCATCAAAAGAAGTCTTTTCAGACAAGTGCCAAAATAGATCCTACTAAGTTTTCTTCAATATTGCAGTTAGAGTTTTTATTTATTTATTTATTTATTTATTGATTGATTGATTGATTGATTGATTGCATGTGCAGGCACCAGGAAACAGAGTTTTAATAATAGGGAAACAGAGGTGTGGAAAATAATCTTTCATTCAAGCAAAGTATGTTTTTTCAGTACGTTTATCTCTCAGTGGTCTCCAAGGCATTTCAAATCTTCTACCTACTCCTCCCTGACTCCTGGGGCAGAGCAGAAATTACATGATCTGTGGCGGTCCCCAGACCTGGGATGGAACCCCAGCTCAACCTCTGACACACCGTGTGCCCCCAGAAAGTTAGCCAGCATCTATAGCTCCAGACAATGGTGGTGACAAAACCTAAAACCTCTTGGGGGAGTTACAAGAATTAACGTATAGGGGAGCACGGATGATGTAGTGGTAGAATGCCCACCTTCCATGCGGGAGACCTGGGTTCGATTCCCAGACCGTGCGCACACACACACACACACACAAAGAATTAACATATAAACCTTGTGCTGTAGTTAATAGCACAATTATGCAAATGTGCTTTCATCAGTTGTCACAAATGTTCCACACCAATGCAAGGTGCAAATAATACGGTGGTTTATCAGAACCCTGTATTTTATGCATGATTCCGTAAACCCACAACTTCTCTAATGAAGAGTTAATATAAGTAAAGTACTAGCATATAGCAGGGCCATGTGTGCATAGAGTGATAGGTGACTATATGAATGGTTTGTGTGCTTATGTCTACATAATACAGCTTCACGTCCTCCTTATTTTGGTGAGCTGTTTGATAAGAATATCTTTCTCTGACCACGGGGATCATTTGGAATTTCATGTGGATCGCAACAAAAATTGTGGAGTTGTCTGTATTAAAAAATATTTCTGAAAGTGGCCTTCTCATACCGGCCCTATAGGGTTATTGGGTTTATTCTGATTTTATTGTATTCCTCTTCTTGTTATTTTGGTATCCTAACCTTCCCGTTCAGTTCATTTCCTGCAGGCCTCTGTGAGCAGTGGACTGGTGGCAGTCCAGCTGCTCAGTCTGTGGAGCTGCTCCAACTCACTGATTTCAGAATTTCCACTGGCCTCTAACAGGCACTCTCCTTCAAGAATGTCCTTAGCTAGTGTTAGATGGGCCATTTACTCAAACAAGTACATCTGAATGATTTATTTTGCAAGAAATTGTAAAACTACCTTTGCTAAGGTAGTCTCTCCGCCCCTCTCTACCAGCCCCCCCACCCCCAAAAACAGCATCTGCCAATGAGTAAATTATCTGGGAGTAAATAAAGCCTTTGTTAGGGACGATTAACACTTCGAGGGTACCACTTTATTGCTTGGTCAAAGTTTTAGAGCTGTGAAAGCATATTATTCTCCTTCTCAACCAAAGAAGATCTGAAATTGTTCTCAAAATACATCCATACAATTAAAATAAATTATTAAGGAGTAAGACACAGATAAGAAATTCAAAGCAAGAGGAGGGAATGGCAGATGTGTGTTCTTCCCACATGGTCCTGTACTGTTGTTATAGTCAGGCAGACACTTCGTCTCTAAGTTTCCCAGTGGCCAAGGCGAAGAGGGAGATTCTCTCAGTTTTTGAAAGATAGCATGCCGTAATCGAAAGGTTTTGAAGGCAAAAGAGAGAAGAGGGAGACCAAGAAACCTTAGAGTGAGCGAGTTTATTCCTGCACTCGCGGGCAGGGCTCACAGAACTCAAGGTAGGGAGTTGCGAGCTCGTGGCTGGGTCCTGGTGCGGGCAGTTTTTAAGCAAGGGGGTTATGTGACGTCTAGAAGGGGCGGCACGTTTTACATGGCTCGAGTCATGGTGACCTTCCCTGTTCCCCCAACCTAACAATAATATAAACACAAACTGACTTTTCCTCATGCCAAGAAGGATTTCTATCTGACACTTCCCTAAGGAAGGCCATTCCAATAACTCTTACAGTGCTAGTTGGACTTCAATTGTGTGGCAATTCAAAAGCCTAGGAACATTTTATGAATTGAGCTGAGCCTAGGAAAATAATCTGACAGGGTTTGTGTATCTATGGACGGAATAAAATTCTGATCTTTTATGCACGGACATAAAAAATGAGGGTCTTGGAGTGTAACATAAGTTTGTGCCTGGCTCATCTATGCAGCGACATTAGGCAATGTCATGTGTGATTTTAGATCCATTGACTGAAGGGAAAGTTTTACTTATCCTGTAAGGACCTGCTGAAGGATCTCTGTTCTAAGAAGTTCTGAGATGTTTCAGGAGTCCCCAGCATAACCTGCAGCAGAGAAACGGTGGCATTCTATGCCCTCTACATGGACTGTGTCCCGTTTATAGCCTTACAATGATTTGTTTCCATATTTACTCCTCAGCTAGACTTGAGGTCACCGAGGGGAAGCTGTCTTATTCATCATTGAACACCAGAGCCTGGCATGGTGCCTCATACTGCATATTTTGAGCATAAAGAGAATGAGTATTATATGCCAGTCAGTGTTCTGTTTTAGATGGTTTTGCCCACTTGGTCCTTCTAACAGTTTCTATGAAGTAGTTACTAACTACCATTATCCCCATTTTATGGATGAAGAAACTATGGTGCAAAGAGTAACTTGCTTGATTAGTGGTAGTAAATGGTAGCAGAGAGTATTTAAGCCCATCTTCTTAGCCAGTGCACAAGACTGGAGACCAAGTCTGAGCATTTGAGGAAGGCAGGCTCGTCTTGGGCTTGAGAGGCAATAAACAGGTCAGTGAGTTGTGGAACAGGAAGAGTAAAACTTATAGTATTTATTGGGATGATTCAGTCTGAATCCTTTCTCATTATCACACTCTCAGGACTGGAATTTGATTAAACGTAGGTGTTTCAATACTCTGCCTCAAGACTGAGGTCCTTCTCAGAGCTACGGTCACCGAACGTTATCTTCAGAAACCCTGGGACCAGCACGGCCAGGGGCAAAACAAAGCATTATTTAGATCCTCATTTATTAAAGATGTAAAATATCTTAAAATAATATACTGTTTTAAAATTTATAATACAGCTAAGTAGGGCTGTGAATGGTACTTTATTAACTTCCTAGAAGCTAATGGATAGAAAAATAGCGACAATATTCTTTGCTTCCAGCTTCTCCTAAATGCTTATTCTCTCTCAGCACAAACTACTATTTACAACTTCAGGTTAATTCATTCTCAACTCAGCAGATTTTTAAGTGGACTGACATTTTCTTATGCTCTTCTAAGGAAAGATTGAACAGTTGCACTAACCTAATGTTGATATTTTGCTCTAACATTTTGATAAATAAACCCCTGTCCTGAAAGGGGGCTGCACTTTCAATATGCTTGCTATATTTCTTTTCCAAATATGTCCCAACTAGGTTGAGTACAAAGATTTCTACTAATGAGATGGGCTTGAAATATTACTGCTGTGATTATAGACATAAATAGTGAATTTCATTAAGTTGCTTGAGTCTTATTTTTGATGGCATAGTAAATCTCAGAATAACTGTGGACAGTAGATAGAGGGAGAGCATTTTGGATATAAGTAACTTATTCAAATGCACCTACTAGCTATCTTAGTATTGCAATTCTAACAGTCTTAGGCTACTTTAAGTACATAAAACAATTTATCTCTGTTAACAGGGGTTCTTCATGAGCCCAGAGGATTAGTAAGTTAAAAAATACTGTGGTTTGAGAGAGGCATGAGGACAGTAACTGAATTCTCCCTCTACTTCAATTATATTCACCATAACTTGGTTATAATCTACACTTTAATACCTGGCACCTAGGGTGGTATCATATAGTATATGCACAATAAATTTTAATGGAATCAAACTCTTCAAATTTTGTCCTATATGATATTATTGTACTTTGTTGGTTCTTGGACAATTATCATTTTGATGTAAGTCTGATGAACTCATATGTTTTATTTGTGAGTGTGGGTTGGCACTAGGGGTGAATAGAGGGTTTTTTCTAAGCTATGAATATGCACAGCCTTAGTGATAAATGTATAGTTCCACCAACATTGCATGAGAGTCGCCATTGAGCTTTGAAGAGACCAGACAAGCTGTCTTGTAGACTGACCCATATTCTGGATTTGTCTGGTTGTTTCCTCTTAGTGATATCTCTGTATCCCTTGTGTTTCCTGTTATCTAGAAGTTAAATCTAAAGGTCTGAGTTGACTCAGTTTAAACATTTTGGGGGCAAATACTTTGTACATATTCATGTTGCATATATCATTATGTACCTGGAGGCACATAATGATCCCTCTACTGGTTATGTGAGGTTCTGGTGGTGACAGCCAGTTCCTCCACTGTGAAGGAAACTCTTCATTTTATAGTTAGCAAGTAATTGATGGAATGAGTCTCTTTTAGTGAGGTTGAGCATATTTGTATGTTGTTCATCAGGGACGTCTGTTTTATTGGGGAAGAAGCAGAGTGTTTGTTTGGAGCAGGACAAGGCAGAAGCTTCCTCCATTTACACCAGGCAGGCTCTACTCGCCTGTATGTCCTAGAAGATATTCAGGTCAAGGGCACCTGGGACAATTTTGAGGCTACAATCCTTTTAAGGGTTTAGGATAGCTCAATGCTTAAGCTGGGAAATTTGGGGGATCATTTTAGCTTTATTTACTTCTTTAATAGGTAATACATGCACATGGTTCAAAATTCACAAGGGTATCCAGTAAAGAGGCTCTGTTCCAGCCATCTATAAAAGCGTAACAAACGACCCCCAAACAATGACTTAAAGCAATAATGATCATTTGAGGCATTTAAGAGATGCACCATAGCCATGTAAGATAAGCACACATATTCTTCCCAATAAGCATAGTGTATATAATGTTCTAGACATTGAGTTTTGCTTAACAACAGTTCATGGAGATTGTTCATATCAGTCCATAAAAAGCAACCTCATTCTTTTTAAAACATTATCTTTGTTGTATGGTATTACATGGATGTGCTATAATTCATTTAACCACTCCCTTGTTCATGGATATTTAAGTCATTTCCAGCCTTTTAATATTGCAAACAGTTCTAGTATGGATAGCTTTGAACATACATCATTTCAGACTTATGTAAACATATGTGTTATATAAATTCCTAGGATTAGCATTACAGAGTCAAAGGCTATGAGCATTTAAAGTTTTAATAGCTATTGCCACATGGCCCTCCACAGAGGATGTGAAAATTTTCACTTCTACCAGCCATGTGTGAGAAGGTTCATTGCTCCCCATCCCCCAAAGCAGAATGTTCTCAAACATATTGATGTTTGCTAATTTAAAATACAGTATTAATTCTGTGTGGCCTTAATATGCATATTTTTATGAGTGAGTTTGATAATTTTTACTATATATTTAAGACCCATTTTATTTTTTCAATTCCTGGAAAAGGTTGAAGATCATTTAAACATAAAACACATGTTTAAGGTGAGGGAAAAGGTTTGAGATTCCATATTTTTGATAAACCTAAAGACCTTTCAATAATTCAAAAGAGTCCTTTTCCTGAGTCCTGGGTATTTAGCCACTTGCTAATTTCTGGAGGTTTGCTATGTCTCTCAAACTCAATGCAAGATTCTCAGGTGGGCATAAATGGCTCTGAGATGTTATAATTAGATGTCTATTTCTGCAGTGATAACCATTCTTTATCAGAAATAGTTTTAATTTCAGAAAGATTTCTTCACCATCCTTTAGGGCTTAATATGCAACTTTCTGTAAATCTTTCTCTAACATCCAGAATAGAGACGAATGAGCTGCTTTTTGAATTTGTGCACTTCACTCATTCATTTTTATACTCCACTTTTACTGCCTCCTCCTCCCTCTCTCTCCCCAGCTCATATTTTATTTTATAGACTCATGGGCTACACGGCAGTTTCATTTCGTATAGTGACATGATTTAGTAACAAACAGAGAACTTTGCCAGAATTTTGTAGGCAAGAGAAAGGACAAATTGACATGGTTGAAAAGGCACCAAGTAGAGTCAGAAAACCTGTCTTTTATTCACCATGTGGCCTTGGGCCCATTTGTCTACATTTCAGAGAATTTGTCTCCTCCTTTGAAAATGAGAATAATATCTACAAAACTTGGCTGTTGTGAAGATGAAGAGGAAAGATGTATTCAACTAACATTTATTGGATACTTACTATGTCCGGATACCACATATGCTTGATAGCACCAGCCCTCAGAGAGGTGCAGTTACTTTCCAAGTTAGTGACCAAGAATTGAATCCAAGCTTTCTAATTCCAAGCTGAGTGCTGTTTGCCTCTACCCGCTCCCTCCGTCTGTGAAACTACACTGTCAAGTATTAAGGACCAAACCATGGTTTCTTCTCCTTCTTATTCTGAAATTATATGGCTCCCTGTAATTCTAATTTGTATCAGTAGTAGGATTGGCTTGTGGAAGAAATCATTGAATTCTACTAAATTTTTTATTTTCTTATAAAGGCATCCCCTGATTAAATATTTTTTGAAGTAATAAGTTGGGTTATGAACTCTGGGAGTTGTTAAACCATCTGAGTGTATAGTAAATATAAGAAGATAAATAGTACTTATTGGTGCTTATTATGTGTTAGGCCTGTGCTAAGTCTTTACATACATCATCTCATTTCATCCTACATCAATCCTAGGAAGTAAAGAGGTTGAGAGAGGTTAGTTAACTTGCTTCAAGACACACAGCTGCTAAGTGGCAGAGCTGGATTAGGACCCAGGCTGAATGGCACTAGATCCCACACTCTTGAAACTATAATAGAATAACATTAACTCTGCAGCTCCTGACACCAGAGTCTACTATACCTCGACCACCAGGCTGGGCTCCAGGCAGCTGGGCTTAATGAACAAAGACTTGTTAGTTATGAAAATTAACTATGTGTGTCTAATATGAACAGACTGTGTATCCAGATGTCTTTTTGTTTCCCCATTTCATTTTTGGAGTGGCACTGTTGAAAGGTATTTGGGACTGCTGAATGAAGAGCAGTTGGAATTTAAGCTCAGTTTTTAGGAAAAAATAATAAAGGTATTTCCTTTCTGTCATTACTGTTCTAGTCCTTTTGGTCTGGAGTTTCCCCGATGGGTTGGTTAATCAGAACAGTTATTTTAAATTTGTCAGCACACTGTAATGTAATTTTGCTGAAGAAATACAGCAGTTCCCCCCACAACAAAGGTTGAATTTACTTGGGTTTGCCATCAGTGTAAAACAGATTTCCCTTCAACCAGGTAATAAAGAACCACGTGACTATAAAATAGGATGTAGTAGGTTAGACTGGTCAGCACCATAATTCTTTCTGATTAATATTTTTAATTCTCTTTGGCTGGAACAAGAAAGATAAATCATTAATATGACCCCCTAAGTCTAAATAAAAGCTTCTTGCTTTAGAATATATTTGTTTTTAATGCTCATGTCAGTTTTTGAGGAATGACTTTGTAAAAATGTTTTAACTGCTTAAAACATTAACTACACAGTCTGCCATTCCTCCATGTTACGTGTTCAACTTAACTAATATTGTTCAATTTTCTCTCTCCTGTTGTGCTAGTTTGACTCTGTTATGGATTCCAGAGAAGCCTATGTTATTTTAATTCAATCTTGTGGGGGAAAACCTGTTGTTGGATGGGACCTTTTGATTAGGTTGTTTCCATGGAGATGTGACCCCACCCATTTGAGGTGGGTCTTATCCCATCCTGGAGCCTTTTATGAGAGAGAGCTGAGAGGAACTAAAAGAGACAGAAAGGCCCCAGGAGAAGCAAACAAAGACATAAAGAAACTGAGAGACTTTTTGGAGAGAAGGACCAGTAGTCATTGCCTACGTATCTTTCCATGTGAGAGAGGAAACCCAGAAGCCATTGGCCTTTCTTCAGAATCCAAGTGTCTTTTTCTGGATACTTTAATTTAGACATTTTCATTGCCTTAGAACTGTAAATTTGGAACCCAGTAGATTCCTATTGTAAAAGCCATTTCTGGCATTTGCACTCTGGCAGCTTTAGCAAACTGAAGCACTTGTAATGAAATTCATTAATGATGGTGCATTGATAGTTTATATGGAAAAGGCCATCTTCCTTTTGTGTGTTGTCCTCGTTTGACTAATTTAGGATCCTTGAAAAAGAATTTAAGCCTAAAAGTCCATCTGATAGATTTATTAGTTTCCTTTCAAAGTAATAATGCAACTTGTATTTAAAAGATCAAACTAGCCTGCTTCAACTCCAAAGCAGTTTTTCTATATCAAGCACTTGAGAGATTATTGGGAACAAGTGCTTGGATTCAGACTTGCAACTTAATTATATAAAGATGAGCAAGATTAAGAAACAAAAACAGGAATGCTGGCAAGAAAGAGAAAGAGGGCTTCTCGCCTCTTTGTTGAGCTACTTCCTTTCCTCATGGTAGCATGAAACACCAGCAAGTTACCAAGAAAACAAGAGACACAGGGTGGAATTGCATTGCACCTGAGAACCAATGTGCTTTGACTTTTTTAAAAAACATTTTCTATTGTGAAATATAACCTATATACAAAAAAAAGTGATAAATTTCGAAGTACATTTTAACAAGTTGTAATAGAACAGATCTCATACAGTGGTATGGGTTACAATTCCACAATTTCAGGTATTTCCTTCTAGCTTCTTTAAGACCCTGGAGACTAAAAAGAAATGTCAATATAATGATTCAGTAGTCATACTCGTTTGTTAAATCCTATCTTCTCTGTTAAAACTCCTTCTCATTAGATTTTTCTCCCATTCTTTAGGGAATATTTGGGCAATAGCCCTTCTTAGTTCTTCATGTTATAAAGGGGTGTTGACATAGTGGGGTAGGGGGATATAACTAGTCGATGTGCTTGGAGAGACTGGTACCTCTGGTTTCCAGGACTATCCAGCCTAGGAAACACCTGAAAGTTATATGTTTCTGAAAAATAAACTTAGGGGATGAAACTTTTATAGACTCTTAAAGAGCCCTCAGTATTCTTTCAGGTTTATAGGAATACTGTTGGTTGTTGTTTGGCATACTGTGACATTTAGCAATATCTAGCTGAAGCTTGCGTAGGAGTAACATCTAGAACAGCTTCTCTACTCCATTTGAAATCTCTAAGCCACTGAAACTTAATTTTGTAACATTTCTTTTCCCACATTTGGTCAAGAAGGCATTGTCAATCCCATATTGCTAGGTCCGGGCTTATCCCTGGGAGACATGCCCCATGTTGCCAGGTAAACTTACACCTCTGGAGGTCATGCCCCACATAATAGGGAGGGTGATAAGTTTATTTGCAGAATTGGGCTTAGAAAGAGAGAGGCCACATCTGAGCAAGAAAAAAGAGGTTCTCTGGAAGTGACTTTTAGGCAATATTATAGGTTAGCTTACCTTCCTGTTCTAGTTTGCTAGCTGCTGGAATGCCATATACCAGAAACAGAATGGCTTTTAAAAAGGGGAATTTAATAAGTTGCTAGTTTACAGTTCTAAGGCTGAGAAAATGTCCCAATTAAAACAAGTCTATAGAAACGTTCAATCAAGGCATTCAGGGATAGACACCTTGGTTCAAGAAGGCTGATGAAGTTCAGGGTTTCTCTCTCAAGTGAGAAGGCACATGGTAAACATGGTCAGGGCTTCTCTCTCAGCTGGAAGGACACATGGAGAACATGGCATCATCTGCTAGCTTCTTCTCTCCTGGCTTCTGGTTTCATGAAGCTCCCCGGGAGGCGTTTTCCTTCATCTCCAAAGGTCGCTGGCTCATGGACTCTCTGCTTCATGGGGCTGCAGCATTCTCTGCTCTCTCCGAATCTCCTTCATTCTCCAAAATGTTTCCTCTTTTATAGGACTCCAGAAACTTCTCAAGACCCACCCAAATGGGTGGAGACATGTCGTCACCTAATCCAGTTTATCAACCACTCTTGATTTAATCACATCTCCAGGGAGATGATCTGATTACAGTTTCAAACATACAGTATTGAATAGGGATTATTCTGCCTTTATGAAATGGGATTTAGATTAAAACATGGCTTTTCTAGGGGACATACACCTTTTCAAACCAGCACACTTTCTGTTACAGAAATGTTTCAGAGCGAGCCTCAAGATTGAGGTCTAGGCCTATTAATTTGAGAGTCCTTAATGCTTGAGAGAGTATTAGGAATTTCCCAGGTGGGGAAGTTTAATAGATCCAGATTTTTTCTCCAGTCCTCCAAGCCTCTGAAAATACTTTTTTTTTTTATCTGCCCAGCATACTCTGGAATGTATCAGGGTATTACACTACAATATACAGAACTACTAGATCTCATTTCCTATTCTAAGCTCCATGTATGTGATTTTTAGGTTTTAGTTGTCAACTTGGCCAGGTGATATGCCCATTCGTCTGGTCAGGCAAGCACAGGCCTGACCATTGCTGCCAGGATATTTCATCACTGTTGATAAATAGGAAGGCTGGTTTATTAAATCATCAGTTAGTTAATTGCAGCTGTGGCTGAGTACATCTGTGATCAACTATGGATGTGTCTCCCACAAATAAAATAATCCAATCCATCGAAGACTGTTAAAGAAGAAGAGAAGTTTTTCCACTATTTCTTCAGCCAGCAAGACTCTCCTGTGGAGTTGATTGACACCCTTCATTGGAGCTGCCAGCCTCACTGCCTGCCCTGCAGATTTTAGACTCTTCTATTCCCATGGTTGCATGATAAACCTTCATAAATCGCATATTTACAGATATCTCCAGTTGATTCTGCTTCTCTAGAGAACCGTGACTAATACAAGGTGTTAGGTTGTTTAAATGAACTGGCCAAACAGGTTAAGGTAGATTGTGTGCTATGGAAAATTTAAATTTTGGAGAAATAAACTTCTCTTCCTTTGATTTCACATAGTACGTGTATTCTATGTGTCTGTATTCACATAGAATACAGACAATATCATCCTTTATCCTGTAATCTGATTTATCTTTTTCCCATCCAGATCAGTTTCATTCATATTTCTAATTGAAGTTTGATCTCTTTCTCAGAGTCTTTAACAGTTGTTGTATGAAGTAATGCTGACTTCCAGAGCTTCAGAACTCTAGTTCTGAGCTTATGTGTCACACAGGTACCCAAAGTCCCAGGGAGATACCAGGTTATATACATTGAGCACAGCATCTCAGAATTTAGAAATAACACTAAAAACTCAAAAATAAACATGACAGCTGTCAGAGATTACAATCTAGGACCTAATTTTTTTAATAAATGTTTTCTAAATGAGAGAATACAATATCTGTCCTTTTGTTTCTGGCTTATTTTGCTCCATATAATATCCTCAGGGTTCATTCACCTCAATGCATGCCTCATGACTTCATTCCCTCCTCAGCCACACGATACTCCATCCTATGTATACATGATACAGTTTGCTCTTTTGCTCCTCAGTTAACATACCCTTCAGCCACCTCCATCCATTGGCTGTTGTAAATAATGCTACCCATAAACATTAGTGTGCAAATGCCTATTAGAGTCCCTACTTTGAGTTCTTCTGAGTATACTCCTAGTAACAAGATTGTCTAATTGTATGGCACCTCTACATCTAGCCTCCTGTAGATCCGCTAAATTACTCTCCGGAGGGGCTGCACCCTTCTGCTACCTCACCAACACTGCATAGGTATACCTCTCTCTCCACATATTCTCTAGAACTTGAGTCTTTCTGTTTCTTTCTTTATTTTGAATCTGCAGATTTTGTTAAGATATATTCAGTTAC